>JBBPBX010014164.1:0-22693 GCA_038048925.1 Garcialebias charrua
CAAGCCCAATTGGATCTGTGTCACAAATTATTACTGAAATGTTCACAGTAATTTAATATAATACATATTTAATGTTAAATTTGCAGCATGGCCACTCAGTTGGTAGAGCTGTTGCTTATCAGCAAGAAGGTCACTGGATCAAATCCCAGCTGGGAATCGTTCTTGGTGGAGTTTGCATGTTCTCTCCGTGCATGTGTAGGTTTTCTCTGGGTACTCCGGTTTCCTCCCACAGACCAAACACATGCTTTAAGGATGGTGCCCTCTGTGGTCACCCTGCGTCTCCTGTTAATTTTCCAGATCAGTATCACCTGTGCGTCCTGTCCAGCTGTTTGTAATTATGTCTCATGTAATTATGTCTCATCTAGTCCATGTATTTAAGTCTAGGTCTGTGTGTTATTCATGGTCAGTTCATCATTGGGTAAGGTGTTGTCCTGTCTTGGTCATCCATCCATCCATCCATTATCTTCCGCTTGACCCTAAGTTGGGTCGTGGGGGCAGCAGCTTGACCAGGGTGGCCCAGACATCTGTTTCCACAATCACCACATCTACGTCTTCTGGGGGGTCCCCAAGGCATCCCCTGACCAACCGAGAGACATAGTGTCTCAAGCATGACCTGGGTCTTCCCTGGAGACTCCTCCCTGTTGGACTTGCCCAAAGCACCTCCCTAGGGAGGCACCCAGGGGGCATCCTTACCAGATGCTTGAACCACCTCAACTGGCTCCTCTCAATGCAGAGGAGCAGCGGTTCTACTCCGAGTCTCTTCAGGATAACTGAACTTCTCACACTATATCTAAGGGAGAGTCCAGCTACCTTGCGGAGGAAACATTTCGACTGCCTGTTTCCACAATCTTATTAATTTGATCACTACTCAGAGCTCATGACCGTAGGTGAGTGAAGGAACATAGACTGGCCGGTAACCAGAGAACTTTGCCTTACAGCTCAGCTCCCTCTTCCCCACAACGGACCGGTACAGAGTTTGCAATACTGCAGATGCTGCACCAATCCGTCTGTTAATCTCACTCTTCCCTTCTCGTGAGCAAAACCCAAAGATACTTGAACTCCTCCACTTGAGGCAGAATCTCACCCTCAACCTGAAGAGAACAAATCACCCTTTTCTAGTTGAGGACCATGGCTTCAGATTTGGAGGTGCTTATTCTCATCCCAGTCGCTTCACACTCAGCTGCACACCACTCCAGTGAGAGCTGGAGATCATGACACAATGACACCAACAGAACCACATCATCTGCAAAGAGCAGAGATGGAATCCTGAGGCCCCCGAACCAGAATCCCTCGTCCCCCTGGCTGCACCGAGTAATTCTGTCCATAAAATTTATGAACAGAATCGGTGACAATGGACAGCCCTTTTAAGAGTCTAACTCCCACCCTGAAGGGGTCTTATTTACCACGCACAATGCAAACCAAACTCTTGCACCACTTGTATAGGGACTGAACAGCCCGTAACAACGGGCCCCCAATCACATACTTACGGAACATCCCCTACAGTGTACCCCTAGGAAAACAGTTGAATGCCTTCTCCAAGTCCACAAAACACATGTAGAATGGATGGGCAAAATCCCATGACCCCTCAAGGACTCTAGTGTAGGTAAAGAGCTGGTCCAGTGTTCCACGGCCAAGACGGAACCCGCATTGTTCCTCCTGGATCTGAGGTTCAACCAACAATCAGACTTGCTTCTCCAATACTCCTGAATAGACCTTACCAGGGAGGTTAAGTAGAGTGATGCCTTTGTAATTGGAGCACACCCTCTGGTCCCCCTTTTTGAAGAGGGGAACCACCACCCTAGTCTGCCAATCCAGTGGCACTGCCCCCGATGTCCATGCAATGTTGTAAAGGCATGTCAAACAAGACAGCTCCACAACATCCAGTCCTGGTCCTGTCTTGTTTAGGTCCAGTCATGTAAGTTTTGCTGCCATGTCAGGGTGTTAACTTTCCTTATTAAGTGTATTTAATTTTACGAACTGTCCTCCGAGTCCTGCTTGCACCACTGAGTTCGTTCTTGTCTTGCATAGCCCGAAACACTGACAATATGAACCAACCATGCCAGAACCCAGCAGGCAGGTTAGTTCAAACTCCACTCACCTGTTCTGTCAAATGAGCACAAGAGAAAAGAAAAATGTCTCAGCTCAGAGGAAACTGCATGGCAAGAATGGGAGAAAATGAACCCGGAACCGGTGCATTGCACTTCCACCAGCACCTCCTGTATGCCCAACTGTTTGCACTTGGCTCGGCAAAGCTGAGTTTCTTGGATTCTGTCCTGGTGCTTCAGGGCAGGCTGATCCAGATGCCTTGCCTCCCAAGATCATGGTGAGGGCTGGATCCGGCACCTCACCCCTGCCCAGAGCTCCTAAAAAGACTAGTCCAATTTCTTCTCTGTCCCAGCCTCCAACCTGCTATCCTCAGGTACAACCTGAAACACTGGGGATAATTTTGCTGAAGGAGGGGTAGTCTAACCCCCATTCATCAGTGGAGCAAACAAAGGGGGGCCAAACCAGATAGTACTTTGATCTGCTGTTTCGTGCTTCTGTGGAAATGAACTTGGCTTCAGATCTGCCTCCATTGGAGGACCAGGTTACTCATCATCACATCCGTGGACTAGTATTTATTCTTAAAGCAATGCCTATGACAGTATTTTCGTCTCAGGGTTGAGCACCCCTCCAGCCCTGGTCTAACCGGTAATTGGACCTCCCTAGACTCCTGAGTGTTACCCAAACAACACTATGGTCTCTTGGCAGAGATTCGTCCAGGCACTAACAACCTTCATCTGGGGGACACACCTCTTTTTCATCTCATGGCTCCTAGGGTCAAGTAGCTGTGTCCTCCCAAGTTCACCATGAAAAATCTCCCATTCACAGCTGCTCTCGCTCTCTGGTGTGACATAATGTAATCTGAATCTGACCTGATGTTTTTCAAGCAATCAGGACCACGGACTGCAGAGATGTTAGTAAAATTCCAAAACTAAGTCACTGTTAAAAAGCTCCCAAAATCTCAAAACCAAGAACACTTCCTGAGTAAGTTCAGCAATGAGTATTTATCATTCAGATGCCATCAGGTAAATGAGTCCAACACACTGATTTTCATGCTTTGCATTTTTAATAATATATTTGCATATGGTTGCATTCATCGCTTCCAAAAATCCAGCAGCAGTGCAAGGAAATTTGTTTAAAAAATGCAGTTATAATGAATGAAATCAAAATCAGAAAACAGGTGAAAATTCAAATTCCTCTAGGTCAGGATGCACCAATCTCAATAATCTCTTGTAATCAGCCCACACACTGTGCTGTCCCTAAGAAAAAACACAAAATGCAACCTATCATTTTTAAATCAGGTAAAATGGTTCAAAAAGACTGGTTCCTACTTCATATCCCATGATGGGATCAGTTTTCCAGGAAAACTGAGAAAAATTCCTACAGCCTTTGTTGAAAACAGTCATCAAATGTAAGTAATTCCAATGAGAGATGTTCAGTTATCTGGGGTTAGCCTCTTGAAGGGCGATCATGTGTACTGTACTGCTGAGCAGCTATTCATTGCTTTAAGTTTTCATCTCCTATATCTTGTTTCTTCAGCTCTTCTGCAACCAAAATCTTCTCTCTTCAATCTTCAGATCTGATCCAAGTTTTCAGGGTTTGACGACTGTGTTCCTCTTCTACATGAAATGACTGACCAACTTTTGTCTGCTATCTTGTCTTCTTAAACTCATCTCTTGTCTCTGATTGGCTCATTTCTGACCTAATCATACATTCCCTGATTGACTCTGCTATGATCTAACATCCATTTTGAAAACTTGTCAACCATTTTGAAGACTTTTTCAACAGCCAGCACAGTTTGTACCCCCCCAGTTTGTGGTTTTTATGTAACAGCTTGTCTGGACAGCGTACTGTACTTCCTTTCTGTTGTAAGCTCATGATAGGTGTTTTGCCGAACTGTCTCTTGGAGTGTTTCAACTTTTTTCACTTCCTCCTATCTGGCAGTCACTTCTATTATTTCTCAACTTTTAACCTTTAATCTTGAATGTTAAAAAAATACTAATAGAGATATAAACTCACAAAAACCCTTAAAGAGGTGAATATAACTTCTAAAATCACTTGACTTGACAATTAAAATTGAAAACCAGATTTACCTTTTACTATCACTTAAGTAATACTTCTTTGATCACAAAATAGATTATACAGGATCTTTTTGATTACAAAAAAGATCATAACATTTGATTGTTTCAATGCCTTGACAGAGAAAAATTAAATACTTATTTTAACCAACATGTTAGAGAAATTAAACATTTATCATTTAAAACCTGTTACTTTAAATGTATGTTGATGAATCATTAACCAGTTTGCTTCTCTAAAAGTCTTTTTGTATGTAACAAAACTCAACTAAAGAGCGCAAGTTGTTGTTTCCTGGACACAGAACAAAAACACTGATTAGGCCAGCTCATGTTTAATCACAGATAATGTTTTGACATTACGTTATTGTTTGTTTTGAACACTACCACGTTTTCCATGTGCTATCTGAAACAGTCTTCCTGTTACTCATCATTATTCTACTTTTGAGAGAATAAAAGCCAAGCACACTCTGACCAATTCGGACTTGCTTCAAACATGTTTGAGCCTGGCTCCAAACAAGTTTGAAGTGATCTCCCCTTTGCAAAGTCTGCTTCTTGAAACTTACTCTTGTATTTCTTGTGTGGTTCTTTTTAAGGTAAAGTAAAAAAAAAAAAAAGGTAAAGTTAAAGGTCAAAAATTCAAATTCAATTCAAAGTCAAAAATTATATGGACTCATTTAAAGACCGTGTAAAGTAAAATTAAATGTGTGTTTTGAGTTTGTCACACGGCATAAATATGTGTTATTAATCACCCATATTAATCTGACTGATTAAAAACATTGTTTAAACATTGTTTCTCAAAAATAATGAAAAAACATAATTGTGCCCTGGTCTGAAACGCTGGGGGCGTGTCAGCGCGTGGGCGTGGTTTCAGCGCAGTACTGCGCCAGTGTCCTGCACCCTGAAGATGTTCGCGAAGGCTGGCAGCCTAATTGGAGTTCTCCAGCCCTACTCATTTGAACCTCCAGAGCCAGACTCAGACTCTGAGTCAGACAGTGACCACTGTGACGGTCGGCATCGTTCTTCACAGCCTGAGCTGTGTGTGGAGAGGCAGACAGGTGCAGCAGAGATCCAGTAAACCTGCTCTGTTTTTATCTGAGTTCTGGCTGTAACAGCAGCTCCTTTTTCCAAGAGTTACGCTGTTTTTAGTGCACAAACAACTCTGGTTTTGTTTTTAAAGTTGAGGACACAACTATAATTCATAACTCCGCTGTTATGTGTTTAATAATAAGCGCTATTTTAGAAGATGAGCAGCGGACTCGCTGCACCCGGTCCGACCCGGTCACATCGCATGCGGGGTCTGTGTTGGTGATTAAAATATAGAGTAATCACGTTGATAACTAAGTATGCAATGGACCTGTCACATTTTCTTAGCAAAAAAGGAGCTATAGCTATTGCTATCTGATGCTATCTGCGATTCGCGAGTGAACGGCTCCACCGAGGCGAAGAAGTAATTTATACGGCTGGAGCTGCAGGGGGTGGGGCTATACTTAAGAAGACCGCGTGACGAAACACGGTCACATTTAAAACACGCCTAAAAAATCCTGAAACAGACATATCTTTATACATAGTTTGATCTATAACTCCAAAATTTATTGAGCTATAATTTTGAGACTTTTTACTCATTTACAAGATTACAATTATCACATTTATAATGTTTATTGAAGAAAATATTGAAATTCACTTTACACGGTCTTTAACATTTTACCTCTTCATCAATGTGGTTTAAGGAAAAAACATAGCACAACAACTGCTTCTCTGAAGGTTCTTAATGACGTTGTTGAAGCATTGGATGCTAAGAATTATTGTGCTGCACTTTTCTTAGACTTGTCTAAAGCTTTTGACACTGTGGACCATAACATCCTGTGTCATAAGCTCTCAGAAATCGGTTTCTCTGATCACACAATCGGTTGGTTTTCTAACTATTTTTCCAATCGGAGGCAATGTGTTCAACATAACGGTACTTCTTCCAGCTATTTAACAGTTAAAAATGGTGTACCACAAGGCTCAGTTTTAGGACCAACCCTCTTTACAATCTACATAGCTAATGTAGGTCAGAGCATCCCTGATGCATCCTTACATTTCTATGCTGATGATACAGTTGTTTATTGCCAAGCTAAAACAGTAGCTAAGGCTTTCCAGTTACTGCAATCCGCTTTTGACATCATCCAGTCAGATTTGTTCCGTCTCAAACTTGTCCTAAATGCTGATAAAACAAAAGGGATGTTTTTTTCAAGTAGGAAGTCGGTCCCAGCAGATCTTCCTCTGATTTTATCATCAAATGGTGTCCCTATTGAGTTTGTTGACTCATATAAATATTTGGGTATCCTGGTCGATTCACATCTCTCTTTTAAACTCCACGTGGAAAACCTAGTGAAGAAACTGAAAGTAAAACTGGGTTTCTTTTTCAGAAATAAATCATGTCTAACACTGAATGCTAGGATACGCCTTGTATCTGTGACTTTCCTTCCCTCCATTGATTACGGTGACATTCTCTACATGAATGCTCCTACAAGCACCCTGCGGATGTTGGATGTTGTCTATCATGGTGTAAGGATGTGGCTCCCTCTGGTGGTCATCTCCTTGTCTTGCATGTTGTCTGTCTCAGGTGTGTATGATTTAGGTAATTAGTCTGTGTATATAAGTTTGCATTTGTGTGCATGTCTTTGTCGGGCCATTCATCTTCCTACCCTGGTGTGTCGTGTTCTTTGCAGCTCCTTGGTTTTTGTGAGTACAACTCCTCGTGTTGAAGTTTTTGTATTAAGCCACAGTTGAGCTTTTGAGTTTTTGTTATTAAAGTATTTTTGACTTTTTCCTCGTGTCTCTGAGTGTCCGTCTGCACCAATGGACTCACCCTCTCCCACACCACGCTGGATCATAACAGTAATGGCCCGACCATAAACAGTGAGTCCAGCGGGCGGTACTTCCAGAGGCAGAAGGTGACGGTTTCCGCTCGAAGAGAGCAGCCGTCACAAACGTGGTCCCTGCAGCTGCAGTTTCCTGCGGCCGCTCTTATGCCTGCTGCAGTCTCCGTAGTTTTTCCACCTCCTGCAGTCTCTGTTTCATCAGTACATGGATCACACCCAGTTCAGACTTTATTTTTCTCACCTGCCCGTTCTGTTTTTTCCTCGCCGTCTGGTGCCGGAGTGCGCCGCTGAGGTTTCGCCGTCTGCAGAGGTCCTGCGCCGCTGTTCGCCTCTTCGCCTTCCAGGGTGTCCCCGCGCCGAGGATGACGCCTCTACTGTTCTTCGGAGGGTCTCCGCGCTGGGGACGCCTCTGCTTCGTGGGTGCTCGCGCCGCTGATGCCTCGGCGTCTACAGGGGGTTCACGCGCTGACGACGCCTCTACTCGCTTCGGAGGGTCCTCACGCCGCTGAAGCCTCGACGTCTGCAGGGGTTCCCCGCGCCAGGTGACGCCTCTACTCGCTTCGGAGGGTCCTCGCGCCGGTGACATCACTGCTGCAGAGGGTCCTCGCTCTTCCGACGCCTCCGCTTCGATAGGGGGTCCCCACATCGATGACGTCTCCACGTCCGATGACGTCACTACGTCCAATGTCCGATGACGTCACTACGTCCGTTGACGTTTCTACGTTTTGACGCTTGTTAGTTTTCTGGGTTTAGTCTTTATTTGATTCTGGTTTTGTATGTTTTTGCTTTGTGTTTGGCTTTTTGTCCCTTGTCCTGTTCCCCTGTCCCTGTGTTCTCCTTCGTGCCCGTCCTGGTTGTTGGGGGTGTTCCTTGGGGATGCTTGGGGGCGTCTTTGAGGGGGAGGTACTGTAAGGATGTCGCTTTCGTAAATGAGCCCTCGAGGCTCATTAAGATTTACCTGACTAAATAAAGGTTGAATGAATGAAAAAAGGTGATTGAAACCCCCATCACAACACACCCACAAAACTTATTTTATTGATAATTCAACTTTTAAAATCACTTTGTTTAAATGTCCACCTCCACCAATCATGGGCAGTCTGACCTCAACACCTCTTTTCATCCACCTAATTTGATAACAGAATTGGAAACAAGGCCCTCATGCACGAACCGTTCGTACGCACAGATTTGTTCTTATACTGTTCGTACGAGTGATTTAGGATCATTTGTGGCATCCAACAATGTTTTCGTATCCTAGGATTTTTCTCAGATACGAACAAAATTTACGAGTGGTCCGGACCTGTCGTATATTTTAGGAGCGTCAGTCTGCTGTCATCCAGACGGGATTTCTCCACTAATAACTTCATATTTCGTTATTTAGAAAATATTTTGAGTTTAAAAAAGTCACGCACCACAATTGTTTTTGACAATAGGTTCTGTTTGAATTAGAATTATAATTTTAAGTTTAATTTGTCTGGTGTGTCGCGCAGGCTTCAGTGAGTCGTGCGCTCCCCTTGGTCATCAAGCCGCTCCTCATATTAACACCCAGGTACATAAAATTCCCATGCACCGCCGCAGAACAAGTACGGATTAAGACTGATCTTGTGCCAAACACCATCGGAGCAATAGATTATTATATCTGATTCGAAATATAACCTGCAGAATGTGGCTGCGCGATGACCAGGAGGAGCGCGCATGAGAGAAGCTGCTGAGCGCGCGCTGCTCTCCGCCGTGCGTCCATCTCCCTCTCAGCCACACATAAAAAAGAAGTGCCCAAAGTACCGATCCGTTCCGAGCCGAGTGGAACCTGCGCTTGTGTGCCACCCCCACCTCCTCTTCCCCCCTCCTCCGCCTCCATCACCTCGCCCTCAGCTCCGTGCGCCGCGTTGTGCAGGCGATGGAGCCGTGAGCCGCGCGCACTGAAGAACCGAGCTGCTATGGAGGAGAAGCGCGGGGGGGGGGGGCAGGCGTCTAGATCAGTGAGACCAGCAGACCCACCAGTCTGGACCACTTTCTGCGACACACGTGCACTCTGAGTCCAGGAACAGGGGTTTTTGTTTCCAACATCGCACAGAAAGGATGTGGGGCTTGTGCTGCAAAACATGTTGGCATCTTGCGCAGCGTGGCATTTATTGTCCACCATCTCCTGACCACCTCCTGTCCGTGCTGCGGCGAGACGTTTGTTTGAAGCCATTTTCAGATCAAACCATTTATTCTTGATTTCTGATACTGTACGACCCACGGGACACACAACATATGCACTACAATATTAATATGATGTTAACTGTAGTTTCGAGACATTTTAAAATGCTTCTGTTCAAAAACACATCCGACACTTGCGGGGGGGTGGGGGGGTAGCCACAGCGCCACTGAGAGCAGATCTCCGAACGCGTGAAGTTCCTCTTACTTCTTGAGTTTGAATGAATGGACACTTCCTGCTGTCAGAAGGCAGGAAACGTGGCCTTATATGGTGTTTTGAGGGGTGGGAATTATGTAAATGACCTCTACGCGAGCACGCGCAGGTTGATAGAACAGGTGGGATTCATCATATTTACGCAACCCATTTACACACGTTTCCTGTGGATAGAAGACTTTGTTGGATCTGACGTGGCATGTTCGTACGAACGCTTCGTACGAACAAAAGTAGGAGAAATTTAGGATAAAAATACGAACATTTTCGTGCATGAGGGCCAATAGGTTCATAGTTAATGAACTCCTAAAGACCTTAATGTCCCATTCTGATTTGTTCAGTACACCTGCCTATCAGATGATCTTTGACTTTGCCCAAAGAATGAAAGAAAAGCTTGACCCCACCCCCTGAGGTTACTGTGCACTCTGGCAACTCTGAATCCACTAAGTCTCCTGCTGCAGACACTGACTCACCTACTGCAGAATCATACTCAGACTCCCAAGCTCCAGACATAAACTTGGCTCAAGACTCATACACTCATGTTACAGACTCTGAATCACTGCTCTGTCTCCAGAGGGCCCCATGCCTGCTACAGTCCCTTTGGTGGCTCCTTTGGTGGCTCCCATCACCACAGTCCCCGTAGTTTTACATCCTCTGCAGCCCTTGCATCATGTGAGATGTTCAACTCACACTGTGGGTCCCAAGTCTTCACCAGGGGTCTTTACACCTCCTTCCTGTCTTGCCAATGGGGTCCAGGCAGGCTCCTCTCTAGCCGTTTTCGCATTGGCCAGCCCTCAATGGCCCGGGCCGCCCCTGGTTTGCCCAGAGCCCGAACTGGCCCGCCCGCGTTCATTACGCATTATGTAGAGAGCAAGTCTTGAAGTGGGTGGGGTGTTCACTTGACGTGGGTGGAGTGTTCTTGTGTGCGCGCTTACAGTGTTTTAAGAGAGGACACCCCTAAAAAAATATTTGTTAGCTGAATATATATATTAGTTTTTCTGAGTTTAATTTTTGTTAATAACTGATTACAAATCAGCTTATGTATCAGCTTATGTTAGAACGTAAATAGCACGAAGCGCGCACCCATTTCCGCCTTTCCGCGTGACCTGAATGTCATTAAAATATAACTAATATTGTCTAACTCTTGCGCGCAGCCAGGGTTTTAAAATATAACTAATAATCTCTAACTTCTACGTGCAGCTAGAATGTTAAGAGGATTGAATCGTATATAGGTAAAGTGGACACCTAAAAATCCAGTCCGCCGCTGTAGCTCAGAGCGTTCGCCAACTGCTATTAAGCTCTTTTATCTTGACCGGGTGAAGCGGGTTCGCTTCCCACCTGGTACGAAGTAATTTTACTTTTTTTTTTATTGGAGTAAATAAAAAGGAGTTTGTTTGGTTAACACAACTCCTTTTTATTTACTCCAATAAAAAAAAAAGTAAAATTACTGTAAATTGGACTTGAAACGCTCAGCTGCGACCTGCGGAGCGGAGCGGACCGGAGCCGGAACGCATGTAGTGTAAATTGGGGGTAAGTTAACAAGGTCAACTGTGACTGAGTGGTTAGCCCAGTTGCCTTCCAGTGAGTGAGTTATAGGTTAAGTTTCTCCAGTCGACAATCAAATGTAAAAATATCCATCCATCCATCCATTTTCTTCCGCTTATCCGGGGTCGGGTCGCGGGGCTAGCAATCTAAGTAAGGAGACCCAGACTTCCCTCTTCCCAGCCACTTGGGCCAACTCCGCCGGGAGAATCCCAAGGCGTTCCCAGGCCAGCCGAGAAACATAGTCCCTCCAGCGTGTCCTGGGTCTTCCTCTGGGTCTCCTCCCGGTGGGACATGCCCGGAACACCTCACCAGGGAGGCGTCCAGGAGGCATCCTAACCAGATGCCCGAGCCACCTCAACTGGCTCCTCTCGATGTGGAGAAGCAGCGGCTCTACTCCGAGTCCCTCCCGGATGACTGAGCTTCTCACCCTATCTCTAAGGGAGAGTCCAGACACCCTGCGGAGAAAACTCATTTCAGCCGCTTGTATCCGAGATCTCGTTCTTTCGGTCACAACCCAAAGCTCATGACCATAGATGAGGGTGGGAACGTAGATCGATCGGTAAATTGAGAGCTTTGCCTTTTGACTCAGCTCTCTCTTCACCACGACAGACCGGTACAGCGCCCGCTTCACTGCGGATGCTGCACCTATCCGCCTATCGATCTCACGCTCCAGTTTTCCCTCATTCGTGAACAAGACCCCGAGATACTTAAACTCCTCCACTTGGGGCAGGACCTCCTCCCCAACCCGGAGAGGGCACTCTACCCTTTTCCGGCTCAAGACCATGGCCTCGGATTTGGAGGAACTGATCCTCATCCCGGCCGTATCACACTCGGCTGCAAACCGCTCCAGTGAAAGCTGTAGATCACGACCTGATGAAGCCAATAGGACCACATCATCTGCAAAAAACAGAGAAGCGATTCTAAGGCCACCAAAACGGATCCTCTCAACACCTTGGCTGCACCTAGAAATTCTGTCCATAAAAGTTATGAACAGAATCGGTGACAAAGGGCAACCTTGGCGGAGTCCAACTCTCACTGGAAACGAGTCTGACTTACTGCCGGCAATGCGGACCAAGCTCTGACACTGGTCGTACAGGGACCTAACAGCCCGTATCAAAGGACCTGGTACCCCATACTCCTGGAGTACCCCCCACAGGGCCCCCCGAGGGGGCATGTGGTGTAAAAATATGTCTGAGTAAAACACTGAACACCTTCTTCGTCTTCGGAGTGTGTTGCATAATATTGTATTAAGCAGTTAACCATATTGCTAAGGTCACAGTTGAATTATATTAAACAAATTACAAAATAATAATAAAATAAATGTGATTACTAAATGTAAAATAAAAAATAAATATCATAACTATAGATGTAAAAATACAAATATATATAATCAACTTGATTGTATTTTGTTATGAAGATCACCTCATACTCGCACACCTGCAGAGGGTCAGTGGAAAAGTTGTCACAGAAAACCAGTCCATGGGGCAAAAAAGTTTGGGTATCCCGGATCTACAGCACTGACCGGGATATGTAGTAGAATAATCAATGAATGTGTGTTGATGGATAAATGAGTGTACAGAATGCGTTTTCGAACCCTTTAGTGGTACAATATAAATACTGTACAGTCCATTTAAAAGGCTACAGCATGCAATCAATCACACCAGCATAATATTGTAAGTTGAGAGCCTAGGGAAAATTGTTCAACTTACTTTGTGCATCCAAAGTGAGCGCTCCTCAAAGTTCCCGTCACTGTCAAACTCGTGATGCATGAGAGAGTCCCAGCAGTACATGTCTACATAGCTGGCTTGTTTAACTGTGAAGTTGCTTGGTGTGAAACAGCTGATCTGAGGCCCTGCAAAATAAACAAATATGAAATGTAACATCATCTGCAAATATAGATGCTGCTCTATGGAATGTCTTGTTGCATCTGTTTGCCTGTAAACAGCAACTTAGGATATCTGCACATGAACATATGTAGTACTTATTAACATGTACAATGGTGGATACATTTGTTGGTACATTTCTACAATAACCATAGCCACAACTGAAGTGACTGACATCAAAACTCTAGTTTTCCTCATCTGACACATAATATTATTTCAGAAAATTGTCAATTTGCATTTTTGTGTTTTCTGTTGCTCAAGTTGTTCTAGCGCTTTAAGCACTAGTTAAAAAGGGACACAATGATGAGTTCACCAATCCACAAAATTTAGATGACTTGTATATTCACTGTTGTTTATTAGGTCCTAACAGCTAAGGGTCATTATTTACAGGGAGTTTTCATTGTAACATCTATCAATGGAAGGAACAAAAATTACATTTTAAGATTTTTTGCAAGATTATAGTAATCAAAAAAAAAAAAAGAAACTGGCTAATTAGTAACACAACAAAATTAAATGAAACACTAAATACATGAAAATAATATTCTGATTTTGGCATTAACTCTAAATTATCTGAACTTGATTTAACCTTTACTTTCACTTAAATAGAAAGTTCCTAGAGAAACTTTGATGGGGACTGCCACATTTTAAATGTTTGATTTGACAGTTCTATTTTGGGGTTCACGTAGTGTTTTCTGAGGTAGCTGTGGCAGCCATCTTGAAGCAAAATGGCTCCAATAATTAAACACTCCTATAGATACATCTGATGATTACTTTCTGTTTTTTTTAATCCAGCAAACTGTTCATGAGATATTTTGCCAACAGACAGACAATCCAAGTTTACTTGTATTTCTCATTGTGTTCCTGAAGTCACGTCAGAGCAAAATATTGGTTCAAACAAACAGTTTCTATGTAAGTACTATAAGGTATTTTGAAGAATCCTTGAACCGTAAGCGAGACAAGGGATTGGTTCATATTTGTGTGAATTTTCATAGGATTTTTACAGCACTACATGTCAGAGAAATGACGAATTAAAACACTCCTCACAATGTGATCAAAATAAAGAAGTTGGCCAAATTATATTGGGGAAATTTGAAATGAAATGGACACACACTGCCTTCTGAGGCACCTCACAAGAAAACCATAACTCCTACAGCCAAACCTAAAATACAAAGGGCTGAAATATCTACATTTTGATATATAAAATATATATGTATTTTAAAAGATGTGGTGAAAGAAAAAGTTTTGTTTGATGTCATACTGTTTTCTTCAGGGACCTCACTCTGTCATGTGACATCAGCTGCAGTTAGAAGCTGGTTCTCTCAGTCTCACTGGGTTAAGTCAGATTCTCTGGGTGAATTCTTCTTGTTGAAACGTTTCGTCTTTTATCCAAAACACTTCTTCAGTCTGAGGAGCTTCAATAAACTCAGTCTTATAAATATATCCTCATAGTGGATCAACCAGTTTGCTGCTGACATCCAAAACTAGCCGTTCCCATCAGGAGGACCATCAGCCTAACAACTGGTCGTTAGTGCCAAAATGGCTGCTTGCTATTCACAAGGAGCTGAGTGATACTAGCAATAACAGCACTGTAAGAGGGGGACAGTTGAACCCGGAGGCCTCCACCTCTGTTTAATGATGGATGGTTTCTTTTCACAAAGATGGCCTCCTTTACTCCTCTCTCAAACCATCGTTCCTCTCTATCAAGGATGTGAACATCTTCATCCCTGAAAGAGTGACCGCTGGCCTGGAGATGAGTGTAGACCGCAGAGTCCTGACCTGATGATGTTGATCTTCTGTGCTGGGCCATCCTTTTGGCCAGTGGCTGTTTAGTTTCCCTGATATAAGACTGATCACAGCCCTCCTGACACTGAACAGCATACACAATATTACTCTGTTTGTGCCGGGGGACTGGATCTTTGGGATGAACCAGTCTTTGCCGTAATGTATTTTGGGGTTTAAAAGCCACTGGGACGTTGTGTTTAGAAAATAAACGTCTCAATGTCTCTGAAACTCCCGCAACATACGGAATGACCACTGGTCTGGGTCTGGGTTCCTTCTTTTCACCTGATGGCTGGCTGGAGTCCTGTTTGGGTTTCTTCTCTGCTTTCAGGAAGGCCCAGTTAGGATATCCACATTTCTCTAGAGCCTGTTTTGTGTGTGATTTCTCCTTCTGTCTGGCTGCTGAGTTAGTGGGGACGCTGTCTGCTCTGTGGTACAGAGTCCTGATGACTCCTAACTTGTGCTCCAGCGGGTGATGGGAGTCAAACTGCAAATACTGGTCTATGTGAATGTGGGTTTGTGGTACACCTCAGTTTGCAAATGTCCTCCATCAGAGACTGAGACCTCACAGTCCAAGAAAGCCTCCATCTTCTCATGTGAACTTGATATATTTATCCACAGAGTTTATGTGATCAGTGAAATGTTGGACTTCCTGAGATTTAATTTTAACCCAGGTGTCATCAACATACCTGAACCAATGACTTGGTGGTCTCCCTGAAAAGGATGTCAATGCTCTCTTTTCTACCTCCTCCATGTACAGGTTGGCAACAATAGGAGAAACTGGAGACCCCATAGCACACCCATGTTTCTGCCTATAATATTGCTCCCCATATGTGAAGTAGGTTGACTGCAGGCACAGTTTCAAGAGTTGACACAGTTGCTCTGTGGAAAGCGTGGTCCTGCTGTTCAGAGTGGTGACTAATTTTAACCTTAAACTAACCACCTCTACTGCCTCATCAACGGGAATGAACGTAAAGAGTGATGTGACATCAAAAGAGACCATTCTTTTCGTCTGTTTTAACTAGACACATATTGAGTTAAAATTGGTGTGTTCTTAGTAGCCATCCCCAACATGTACTTCAAGTAACAACTCATCTTGCAATATTTTACAGTATTACCCAGGGGCCGACTGGCCATTAAAAGCGCTGGGATATTTCCCGGTGGCCTGGCCTACTCATGTGTCCACAAGGGACTGGACTAATAACACGGTTGTGTTCAGGTCGCGCTCAATTATTTTAAATAAACAAACCGCTTGCTGTTCCGGGCTCACTCAGCTCTCACTGAAGCTCCCCCGCCCCTCCTCTCTCTGATGCTGTATCTGTCACAGCAGACTGAGCAGAGCAGAGATACACAGGTTGCGCACGTGCATCCACCCCCATGGATTCACACTTGCGAGTGTTATGTTGTGTCAAATGTCAAGTGCCAAATGTCCATCAAAGTGGAATTACAGTGATTTTCTTTGTTAAGAATTTATGAGTCTAACAGCCTCAGGGTAGAAGCTGTTCCTCAGTCCAGTGGTTCTAAACTTAATGCTCCACAACCTCCTGCCTGAGGGGAGCTTGGCATAAAGTGAATTTAACTTATCCTTTAGTTTAAAACTCTGGCATGAATAGCAGCGGGCAGACCCTTAAAATTGCTAATCCTGTCCAGAAAAATGTGATGTAGTATCATTGTTGCTGTGTGAACAAACTAAATTTAGTTTGAACTTAGAAAATTCAATAAATTAGGGTTAACAACTGCAGGACATTCTTCAATGCTTAATAAAAACTTTGTAACCATTTTAAATCAAGACTTACAAACCATATATGTAATAAGAGTACTTTATCTCCACAATATTGTGAATTGAACTAAATTCTCTTTAGCAAATAATTAACAATACAAGTACAAACACTTGTTTTTCTTTTGGCTGTTGCCTCTTCAGATATTGCAACTGAGCCATCCTCTTCCATCTCACTCCTCTACCTCTGTCTTCACTTCGACCACCTGCAGCATTATTATGGAATAGATTCTAAAAATGCTGTTTAAAAACAGCTTGTGGAGAGAAAATGGCAGTGCTCATAATTGCAGGGTATGATTGAGGGCTAAGGCAAACAAAATTAAACAGAAAACCATAGCAGAGTTTAAAAAAAAAGTTTGGAGGCAGAGAGTTGCTTACCCAGGGAGAGCTCGCGAGTGAAGGCCATGAACACCAACATGAGTGGGAGACCAACAGACACATACTTGATGACCTTGTCTAAAGGAAGCTCTAGTTCCAGGTGGTTAATCCTGTGGATCCCTGACTTGTCCTGCAGCAGGGCATCAGAGAGCATGGCCTTGGCTGCTGCCTGGGCGATGGACATTTTAGAAACCTACCCAGTGATAACAAAAACTGTTATCTTTGGAATGAAAGGAAGGTGGTTGCCAACATCACTTTTTTCACTGAATTCAAACTACAGAAATGGCATTTTCTGTGAAAGAGCAGTTTGAATGCCAAGTGCTAAACGACTCTGAAATTTGCTAAAGATAATAAAACTGAAATAACAATAACCTTAAAATCAACAGAA
Organism: Garcialebias charrua; assembly: GCA_038048925.1. Lineage (NCBI taxonomy): Eukaryota > Metazoa > Chordata > Actinopteri > Cyprinodontiformes > Rivulidae > Garcialebias > Garcialebias charrua. Next base: position 17,140 of record JBBPBX010014164.1, read on the forward strand.
CATGTGATTAAATGAGCAGAACACAGACAGCAGATCAGTGGCTAAAAGCAGTAGAACATAAACTAAAAATCACAACAAGCACAAAAGTGGCTAAAATAATATTAGCAGAAACTAATAAAAACAGCATAATGGTAACTGAAAATTGCAAAGCAGATGTGTAAATTACCAAATGAGTAACTAAAATAACCAAAACAGATGTTAAAAATAGCAAATAGTAGGTTAAAGTATCAAAATATATACAAATGATAGGTAAATTGAAGCTGTAATCAGTAAAACCTGCTAAAATCATCTAAGCATAGGTCCAATTGAGTAAACTAGATGGTAAAGTTAGAAAACCTTTATTATAAGTAATAAAACAGTAAATAAACACTGCAAAACAATAAAATAAATATAAGTACCAAAATATTAACTTAAAACATTCATGTAGCATAAAAAGACAAGAGCAAGAATGCTAAGGCAGATTTTTAAAAATGCTTCTTTTCTTTTTTTTCTTTTTTTTTTTTACAAATTCAATTCCATTGTCTATTGGAAATTTTGTTTGAATAAATTACCTAATTTGAAAAGCATACTTTACAAAACAAACAAAAAAAAATAGCTATTTGCACTTGAACTGAGTGTTTTGACACATTAATGAATAAAATAGAACAAATATGCATTAGTAGTTTAATTTTAAAAATGTACTGAAGCAGAAATATTCAACAGACAACAACAACATGATGGAGATTAAAACATTTTTACCTTGCGTCTTCCAGTTTTCTTTGTTTCTGATTTATGTTTGTGGAGCCAAAATGTCCCTCTAAAAACCTGCTGAGAGTTAGAAAGTTCTTTAAGTATTCAGACTATCAGGAGGTTGGATCTGGGCTGGACCAGGCTGTGCCAGGTTTGCGTGTAATTACAGAGAAGACATCTGGAAGCATGTAGGTGCCCACATGACATTTACTGCATCAGACCACTGTAGGGCTTAAAATTATGTCTATGTGTCTACTGGTAGCCAAACTGTGCAATGAGCTGTGGTCTACTTCAAACAAGCAAACTATTGCCAGAGGCTTTTATAGCCTCTGTCATTCTGATTCTATTTTTACTACTGCCTCTGAGCTACTACAAACTAAGCCTGTTTCCAGTCGCATGCATTGAGAGAGAAGCAAAATGGACAACTTTAGCTGTTACCTCTCAGCAAGAATGTCGCTGGTTCAAATCTGGTCCGGGAACCTTTCTGTGTGGAGTATGCATGGTCCCTCCATGGTGCGTGGGTTTTCTCCTGGTACTCCGTTTCCTCCCACAGACTAAAAACATGCATGTTGGACTGATTGGAAACTCTAAATCAGGGGTCCCCAAACTTTTTCCTGTGAGGGCCACATAACTTTTCCCTTCTCTGGTGGGGGGCCGGAATCAGTTTGTAACAGGAAAAAGTGTGACGATTGCAGGAGTGCCTAAATGTAAACATGTATTGTTTTCCAGAAAGCACAATCAAATAACCCTCTCTGGGTTCTTCACAGATGTTGGAACAATAATAAATAGTTAATTAGTAGTGAATAACTTACTGGGAGCCATTTCTCCGCGGTGTCCATCCAAAAGGCTGCACGCGTTAGCGTTAGCCCCTCCGCGTTAGCATGTTAGGCCGCGCAAGCTATCATACTTGTCTTTGTGACGGGATTCATAGTGTCACCGCAGATTGTATTCTTTGAATACCGCCACCGCCTCTTTACAGATGAGACAGACAGCCTTTTCTTTGCATTGAACAAAAAAATAATCATTTGTCCACTGCAGCTTAAATGCCCTGCATTCTGAATCAATTTTTCTCTTACCTAATCTTTTTGCCATTATTCCGTTCTGTCTTTGAGAGGGGTGGGTTTAGGATTTTTTTTCTGGGGGTTGCCAGATAGGGGCACAGACTGCAGAAGGGTGGAACAGAATGTCACGTTTTGGATGTGTCAGCGTTTTTCCCCAAACGCTGACACAATAAATAAATGTGGAACAATAGTTCAAAATAGTTCATAACTAAGGAACATTTTATTGCAAAAGTCCAACTTTGTTATCAAATACAAATACACATATGAAAAAAAAATCTAAATGCTCTCTGGTATTGTTCTGGGGGCCGGAACAAATGTGGAGGCGGGCCGGATCCGGCCCACGGGCCGGAGTTTGGGGACCACTGCTCTAAATTGTCCCTAGGTGAGTGAGTGAGTGAGTGAGTGAGTGAGTGGATGGATGGTTGTTTGTCTTGTTTGTCTCTAGTCTATGTGTCCCTGTGATGGACTGGAGACAAGAGTCCCCCACCTCTCACACAGTGACTGCTGGACATATGCACAAGTGACCCTTGTGCCTAAAAATGAAAAACTGGGTAAAGATAATGGATGGATGGATCTTAGAAGGCATTTGACATACAGAGCAGCAACTATATTCTTCTTTTAAATATGTAATTTTTCAGTGCCACAAACAGATTGTAGAATCTACCAAGTCTTACCAAGGTACTTGGTACGAAGGTACCAAGTCTTCCTTTCTTATAAACGTGAAATTTTGTGGGAAACTGTTGAGGCCCCTTTGCCTCCCAAAGTGACAATTTGTTGGAAAAATGGAAGTGCAGTGTGTAGGAAGCTGTAGTCAAAATCTATAAAGGTTGCCACAGACGTAACTTGGCAAAAGGCGACATGAGAATGTCACATGCTTATATAACCTGGACTATATAACATCATAAATGGATCGAGGATGATTTGAACATATAAAACGTTTAGAAATTATGGAGGTTTAATGTATTGGTGGGATCATATTGACATGTGCAGATGTGCTCCAGTTTTCTGCTGTGTCCACATGAGGTGTTTTTTTTCTAGGACTGACACCATGTGATTTTTTTTCTATATGCATGAGCTAAACAAAAAATTGCTTTGCCTGCTTTTCAAATTGTCACAATATAACATGACAGTCATTCTACAGGGTAAAGCAGTGTGAGGCCGCAACTGATATTGCAGAACCCATATTACACATGTCCGTAACAGCTCTGTACACTCTGGTCACATGAGATATCAGAAACATCAGGTGCTTCAACTTGTTGGACGATGTGATGCAAGTGTTTATTTATTTATTTTTTATTATTTTTTGAGAAAATCAATGCCTCTCATCAATCACCCTCTTATTTTGTTTCTGCAGCAGTTAAGCCTCACTTAAACAAAATTAAAATGTAAATGTGTCTCAGAAAATATAAAACAAATTTTCATTCTTCACATACAATATGACTTTCCATAGTCAAACTAATTTCAAGGTTTCAAAAACTTGATGAATCAACACCATAGGCATCAGGATACCTTGCCCCTAAGAGGAAAACATGGACACCTCCCTGAATCCAAGCCTGGGTGGGAGGACTCGCCAGCAAGCATCTGTTGGTCGAGACTTAGCACCTGGGGTTCAGCCAGGTCAAGCCCGATGAAGTATCAGGAAGCCACACCCACGTGGGTCCACCACCTGCGAGGAGGTTCGTCAAGGTTGGGTGCTGAGCAAGCCAGGCAGCAGGCGGGGGGTTCCTAGCCATGCTGATTCTTGGTCACATAGATAGGTTCTAGGGACTTGTAGCATCACCTCACTGGCAGATAAGAGCCAGAGCTTGTGAGTGAGGTTGAGAGGCACCAACTCCCACCTCTATGTACAGCTTGGGCTCTGGAATCCAACTTCTGGAGAGGCTGGACTCTCCTATTCCAGACTTGCACAGGGAGATAGGCAGGTGTGAAAATATTCATAAACCCTTGGCTGAACTTCTCGGTGTTGGAGTTTTCCCCTGTGAAGAAGAAGGTTGCCTTTCTGTGGCTTTGGACTGCAAGAAAGACAGTTCTGGCTGTTTTGTGGTTATGCACCATGTTTTTTGTATATTTTTCCTGATATTTTTCAGTTAAGATTGCTACAGGACTCAGATCAATTGACGAACCTCAGATTTAGGAGGAACAATGTGGCTTTCTTCCTGGTCGTGGACCAGATCTTCACCCTTGCAGAGTTGCTAAAAGGGTCATGGGAGTTTGCCTCTCCAGTCTGCATGTGTTTTGTGGACCTAGCAAAGGCCTCTGACCATTTTCCTCAGGGCATTCTGTGGGGGTGCTGCGGGAGTATGGGGTACCTGGGTTGCTTTTAAGGGCTGTTCAGTCCTTGTATAACCAAAGCAGAAGCTGTGTCTGCATTATTGGCACAATGAAAAGCTTATTCCTATTGCAGCTTGGACTCTACTGGGGGTGTCCCTTGTCGCTAATCTTGTTTGTGGTTTCATGAACCAGATCTCAAGATGCAGTCGGGGAGAGGAGGGTGTCCAACGTAAAACTAACTTTACCACGGTTTAATATAGGAACGCACCGATCCACCCTTTTTAACTTACGATCCTAAATCTGTGTATTGACCTATACCGATACCGCCCTGATATCATATTGATTTTATATGAGGTTGTAATTATCTCCTCTCTATAGGCAAGTACAATTTGTACAAATATATGCATGTCCAAAAAGACAACATGAGGTAAGTTTTATTAATGTTGGATAAGTTTCAAAGTTAGAATTAAATTCTGCTAACACAAAAACCCATCCATCCATTATCTTTTACCCGCTTCTTCCATTTTGGGTCACGGGGGTTGCCGGTGCCCATGTCCAGCAATCACTGTGCGAGGGGCGGGGTACACCCTGGATGGGTCGCAAGTCCATCACAGGGACACATAGAGACAAACAAGACAAACAATCATTCACTCACACCTAGGTACAATTTAGAGTTACCAATCCACCTAACATGAATGTTTTTGTCTGTGGGAGGAAACTGGAGTATCTGGAGAAAACCCACGCATGCACGGAGAGAACATGCAAACTCCACCCAGAAAGGTCCCCAGACCAGGATTTGAACAAGGGACCTGCTCACTGAGTGGCAGCAGCTCTACCAGTTGCGCCACCATGTTGCTAACACAAAACACGTTTGTTTGTTTTATTATTTTTATTCCTAGCTTTAAGTGGATATAAAGAGCAACTCAACACCCTGTGGATCGGTAACTCCTCCCCCGAAGTAGTTTCAAAATCTCCCTCAAAATAGGCGTGTCGAGAGACAAGGAGGGGTGGAGGTAGAGTTGTGCTTTTGTTCACGCCTCCACCTGCAACAACCTAAAACAAATTAAACCTCTAGCCAACAACATACACCAAGCAACAACAAAGAATAAACATGTAGATGTATTTATCTATTCCACCCATTCCATCCAAAACCAAAGGCTTAAAAAAAGGGGAAAAAAAAAAGCTTTTCAGGAGTGAAATGCAGCACTTCCATATAAGGTATGCACTTCTCATCTCTGCAGGGGATTGGCTCTGCTTGAACCACCTGTGTGACATCACACATGAGCAGACATGTCACACATGAGCGTTTGGACAAATAAGAAAATTAAGGTGTAAGTCACCAGTTCAACCCATAGAACTACCGTAAACACGTTTTTAGACCAAATATTGCCGATTTACACAGATACGCACAATTATGTGAAAATAAACACAGCCATAGTGCTAGATAACATTTTAAACACATTCTAGGGAGTTTATCAGCTAAAAAATAATAT
>JBBPBX010014164.1:34803-45816 GCA_038048925.1 Garcialebias charrua
CCCACACACACACACACACACAGTATTGCATATTCCATATGACTGGTCAAAGTTTGGGCGTGTGGCCAGTGTGTTCAGTTCTACTTTAAATCTTCAACAACTAAACCTGGCCGATGTGCACCGGCATTCGACATGCCAAAGTCGGCCTGTAGAGTGTGGTGAGGAAACTGGAGCACTTTGAGTGAAATTGGGGATTAGATGGAAAACACATTTGGTGAGGTAGTGATTTACTCAGATACAACAGCTGAGGCCTCAAAATTGTGAGAAAGTTTTTAGTTGCCATCTCAGTGAGTTCAGTGTCAGCAACCAGCATCAATCTGCATTAATTTGCTGAAGTGTAGGCAGATTTGGATAATTCTGAACACCCATGACCACTCTGTGACAGTTATGAGGAAGAAGTTGTCTCATATTTGTTGAACATTTTTAAAATAAAAGCAACAAAGCTACAAGACTCTGGGATTCACATGAGGAAACTAAAAACTTGAGTTCAGGCAAGGTGGCATGATGGCACAGGTGGTAGAGTTGTTGCCTCTTGGCAAGAAGGTTGCTGGTTCAAATCCCAGCCCAGGACCTTTCTGGGTGGAGTTTGCATGTTCTCTCTGTGCATGCATGGGTTTACTCCGGGTACTCCGTTTTCCTCCCACATACCAAAAACATGCATGTTAGACTGATTAGTAACTCTACATTGTCCTTAGGTTTGAGTGAGAGAGTGAATGGTTGTTTGTCTCGTTTGTCTCTATGTGTCTCTGTGATGGACTGGAGACCTGTCCAGGTGTCCCCTGCCTCTCACACAGGGACTGCTGTAGATAAACACCAGCTCCTCGAGACCCGGAAAGGAAAGCACATAAAGAAAGTGGATGAATGAATGAACTTTTACAGATGCAGTAATCCTATATGCATCATATTAGTCCGACCTAAATGTTTTTTATTGTATAGTTGCATTTTGTATTGTATAGTTGCATTCTCCTACTCTGCTCCTGCTTCCTGGAATATCTTACAAAAAGATCTGAAGCTCTCGGCCCTGACCTCTCTGGATGGTTTTCAGAATCTGTTGGAATCCTGGCAAAAACCAATGCAGATATGTTCCTGTCTTTGATTTTTTTTTTTGTACATCTACCTTATAATGTTTTTGCTACTTTTTGCTACTTTTTCTTTTCTTTTGTTTATTGTTTAATGTATTTGTATCATTGATGTTCATCATTCTTTAGTTTGTAGCAGGTCGCTTTCGTAAATGAGCCCTCAAGGCTCAATAAGATTTACCTGACTAAATAAAGGTTGAATGAATTTTAGTTTTGTTTTTTCAAGGAATGGATCCTTGTGAACTGCCCTCAAACAGATTTAAAAATGTAAAAAACAAAAAGGTCTATGTAAACTCTCAGTGAATCCATGTGATGAGGAGTTGCCCTGATTTAAAGTAAGCACGAGCATTCAGAGACTAAACTAATCAGTCCAGCTCTACAACAGTCCACTCTCACTCTGTAACACATCCCCTGCTTGTGTTGGGCTTGCAGACTGATGAGTCGAGTGTTCCTGATATGGCTGGATTATAAATATTCTGCTGACTTTATGATTCTGACTCATGTTTCACCATCTGACATGCTCTTTGTAACCGGACCTACTTAGCTTCGTTTGGAAAACCTTTAGACAGGAAGCAAAATTCAACCTTCCATTAAAACCACTGTGTCATTCAGTCATACAATGAAGTTTATTTATCAGGTATAAAGTCATTTTCTTTCTATTTGCTAAGGTCATTTGGTTGTGGCAGCCATCTTGAATTGGGTTTGCTCTGAAAGACCATCAGTTGTAGATGTGCATCCAGTGATTAATTTATAAAAGTATCATTAAAATCCTTCAAAAGGTTCATATTAAACAAACAGTATGTCTGTTTGAGATAAGTCTCAGCCTCAGATTTTAGCTCAACATTTGTAAAACTAACTGAAATAAAACCCATTTTTTTGTATTTTAAGTTGAATCAGCTTGACTCAAAGCTTAATCAGTTAAAGATGCCTATTCAGTGGTTACTTTCTGCAAGCTTCATTACATTTATCCAGACACACACAGGCATGAGCATTTCAGCAGCAAGTGATAATATTGTTGCACAGCTTTTAAGGGAAGTGTATAATGATTTTAAAGAGGTTATGTTAAATATAGTGAGTAACTAGAAGATTGATTTGGCTGAGTAGGGGAATTGGAAATACCCTCCTTGGGTCTGTGCATGATAACTTAAAACATATTTGAGTTACCATCTTCCATGTTGTCGTGTGGCTGCCTGCATCCAGGCGTAAGAAAGGTCCCTATTGAAAATTGGGTTTGCCACATCAAAATCCAAGATGGCTGCCATTATAGATGTATAAACCAAACACCATAAAGTCAAGTCACAGTCAACTTTATTGTCAGAACTGCAATATGTACAGGACATACACAGGATTGAAATTGCGTTTCTCTCAGTCCCTCGGTGCAACAGTAACCATTTAAACACTAAAACACTGAAACATTTAATAAACATAAGCATAAAATAGTAAAAGTGTAACACTGTCCTGAGTTTTTGCATAGTAGTATAAAAGTATGAAAATTTACACCAACACTAAAACACTAAACATTTAATGAACATAAGCATAAAATGAAATAATAAAAGTGTAATACTGTCCTGAGTTTTTGCATAGTAGTATAAAAAAGTATAAAAAGTATATCTATAAAATAAACTGAAGGTTCTAGCATTGACATTTGCAAAGAGTGGCAAAGCAGCATATGAGTTAATGTACACAGTATATGTATGAGGTAGTTGATGTTGGTATAGAGGCAAAGTGGCATATGCAGTAAGGCACATTGGGCATCCTTAAATAAGGCTGGTCAGAGAATACTGTATATGTATCAGCAGTAGTGTAGATATAAAAGTAGTGTAAATGTAAACAGTAGTAATAAATGTAAACAGTAGTAATAAATGTAAACAGTATTAATAAATGTAAACAGTGAATGTAAACAGTAGTATGTAAACAGTGAGTGTAAACAGTAGTATGACTATAGGCAGTGATGTAATACAAACATTAGTGCAAATATGAGAAGTAGTGCAAACTGAATGAGCACATGACCGAGAGTTTAGTGAATAACCCGTTTGATGACACAGAGTCCAGTGTTAAAATCTTTGTGTTGTGTGGTAATGTGTGAGAAAGTTTTTTGTGTTAAGGCAGTTCAAATGGGAGGGGAGGCAGAGCAGGCAGAGTGTTTAGCATCCTGACTGCCTGATGAACAGAGCTGTCTCTCAGTCTGCTGGTTCGAGCCTGGAGACTTCTCAGTCTCCTCCCTGATGGCAGCAGTCTGAAGCAGCTGTGTAGTGGGTGTGTGGGATCACCTGCCATGCAGAGGGCTTTCCGAGTGAGGCGGTTGCTGTGTAAGTCCTGCAGTGAGGGCAAGGAGGTGCCGACGATCTTCTCAGCTGCTCTCACGATGCGCTGGAGGCTCTTGCGGCAGGATGCAGTACATGCACCAAACCACACAGTGATGCAGCTGGTCAGGACACTTTCTATGGCACCTCTGTAGAAGGTGCACATGATGGGGGTTGAAGCTCCAGCCCTTTTCAGCTTGCGGAGAAAGTAGAGACGCTGGTGAGCCTTCTTGGCCAGTGATGCAGTGTTCCTGCTCCAGGACAGGTCCTTTGAGACGTGCACTCCCAGGAACTTGGTGCTGTCTACTCTCTCCACTGCGGTGCTGTTGATGGTCAGAGGGGCATGTTGGGCATCCCTCTTCCTGAAGTCCACAACAATCTCCTTTGTCTTCTCCACGTTGAGAGTGAGATTGTTGTGTCCGCACCACAAGGCCAGGCGGCTCACCTCGTTCCTGTAGTCCGTCTCATCGTTGTTGCTGATGAGACCTACCACTGTTGTGTCGTCCGCAAACTTGATGAAGTGGTTGGAGCTGTATGATGGTGTGCAGTCGTGTGTTAGCAGGGTGAATAGAAGGGGGCTCAGCACACATCCTTGTGGGGCCCCTGTGTTCAATGTGATGGTGCTAGATGTGTTACTCCCGACCCGTACTGTCTGTGGTCTCCCGGTCAGGAAGTCTAGCAGCCAGTTACACATTGAGGTGTTCAGCCCCAGACTGTCCAGTTTAAGGATGAGCTGTTGGGGGATGATGGTGTTGAATGCCGAGCTGAAGTCGATGAACAGCATTCTAACATAAGAGTCCTTCGTGTCCAGATGTGTGAGAGCTGTGTGGAGGGCAGAGGAGATGGCATCGTCGGTTGAGCGATTAGGTCGGTATGCAAATTGGAAGGGATCCAGGGAGGCAGGGAGGACAGATGTGATGCTTTTCATGACTAGCCGTTCAAAGCACTTCATCAGGATTTATTATTCCATAATATATGGAATATATACTTTGTAGTTATAGTATTCCTTGTACTTATGCTTTGCAGTAGTTTATATTGTTTTTACATTGTTTAAAAGTATTGTATTGTTTCCACAAATGATTGGGATAGACAATAATTATTTTATGGGGGGACAAGCACCCCACCCCAGCTTTCTCCATGATCCATCACTCTGCTCTGCCTCAGATAAGCAAAATAATAATAATAAATACAAATAAATAAAATAAAACTTCCTCTGTTCTTCTCCACAGTGTAACTCCTTCCCACTAGAATATCTTGCATCAAAATAATTTAGGCTTACTTACATTTATTACATTACAATACAGGAGTGGTCGCACAGAGGTTGGAGAAGGTCACTGATTCGACTCCCCAGACCAACCAACCATATCAAAATGTGGGTAGAAAAGGTGAAACACCCACACCTGCCTCCACCCTCATTTGCCCCAATCTGGGCCCTTGAGCAAGGCCCTTTACCCCCACCAAGAAACGGGTAAATTTAATTGATGGATGCTGGATGGATGGATGGATGGATGGATGGATGGATAGATAGATGATACTTGTCTCCAGTTTGTCTTTTCTGTGTGGACTTTGCATGCATAGGTTTTCTTCAGGAATTTGCCTGAGTTCAAAAACATATGTTGTTAGTTGAAGATGTCTCGTGTGTCTCTGTGTGTCCCTGTGATGGACTGACAGCCTGCCCAGAGTGTTCCCCACCTGTTCACCAATGGAATGGGCACCATTCTTGATTTACCCATTACTAAATCGTTTTTCTCCAGTTATTTCTTCCAAAATCCTTTTTCCATCTTTTTTTTTTTAAATTTTTGTGTTAAAATGCAAATAAAGGGAACATTTATAAAAGTATAAAAGTTGACCACCAAGGGCTTTAAAATTGTATATCCTGTTAACCATTGAATATACATAATACAGTAGTCCTTCGGTACTTCACGGATCGACTTTCTCAGATTCGATGTTTTGCGGGTTTTCAACGTAAGATTGTAAACCGGAGAAAACCAAACTAAACCGGAGAAAAGATGGATGTACAGAGATGTGCACGCAAACATATAATCCTTGTGACCCCAAGTCATTATGGGCTATAGTGGTGGGGTGCACCACCTGTTGTGTGTCTCTGATCTGCTGTGACAGAAATGTCCCGGTGCTCCCGATGGCCACTGAACTAGAGTATTGTGCTCCGTATCCTGGACGCCTATTGGCTCAGTAACTGCAGCATCAGTCTGTCTGCTCTCTTTCACTGTGCTCTTTTAGAACATTTAGAGAGTTTAGAACATGGTTAAGAACATTGCAAGGAAGGGGGAAGGGTTTATAAAGCCTTAAAATATATATAAATACTAAAATAAATATAACATCCCTACTTTGCGGATTTTCAGTGGAACGTAACCCCCATGATAAGTGCGGGCCTACTGTACTTAGACATGCATACTCAAGGGAGTGTAGTCTGTGTTCAAACCTCACAGTTAGTTTTAAACAATAAGGTGCTTATTAGGCTTCTAATGTTTTGATGTGACAGACTAGCCTGGCCCTCGCCTTCCTGCACAGCTCCACTCAATTCTCATTTCCCTTCACTGCTCAGTCTGGGACTTCTCCCATAGACAACGATTTCTCCGGCCGATTTTTGACCGGACCAATCAGAGAACAGAAGGGGCGGAGTTTTTGGCCCCTAACCCACGCCCCCACCTGTCCCAGCGCGCAGCCAGCGAGCATTCGCATGTTCTCATTCAAAGCGATGCAAAGCGATGCAGGACTGTTTTATATGTGACACAAATGTATTAATTTCCCCTTCTTAATCCCTTATCTGGAGTTTTCTTTTGTTTTTTTGCCAAAAGTCAAGTGATCGCTCGCTCCCTCCTCCTCCTCCTCCGCTGAGTGAAATGAACAAGGAAATGACTGAGGTTGTCACGAGAGAATTAAAGAGTCCCATCAGATTTCCTGGTCTTCTGGTGTGTTGGACCAGCGATCCATGGTTTTATTTTATTTTATTAGAACGTTTTATTAACATATAAACACAGAATATGCAAAGGCAGCGAGAGAAAATTCAGCAGGAGGCGGAGCTGAAGTCAAGTTCAGAAGACCACGGGGGAGCGCGCAGCCAACGAGCATTCGCATGTTCTCATTCAAAGCGATGCAAAGCGATGCAGGACTGTTTTATATGTGACACAAATGTATTAATTTCCCCTTCTTAATCCCTTATCTGGAGTTTTCTTTTGTTTTTTTGCCAAAAGTCAAGTTATCGCTCGCTCCCTCCTCCTCCTCTCCCTCCGCTGATGCTTCAGGTTGTCACGAGAGAATTAAACTCGTGTTCGTTGCTGCCCGAGTCCCATCAGATTTTCTGGTCTTCTGGTGTGTTGGACCAGCGATCCATGGTTTTATTTATTTTTTTATTAACATATAAACACAGAATATGCAACGGCAGCGAGAGAAAATTCAGCAGGAGGCGGAGCTGAAGTCAAGTTCAGAAGACCACGGGGAGCAGCCATCAGCAGAGGCCACGCCTCCAGCAAGAATCGTTTCTCAATGGAGAAAGTCCAGACCCTAGTCCGAAGCAAAGTGAAGGACAAGGGTCTGGCTTTAACCAGGCTAGTGACAGACATGTCTGAAGACAAAGTTAAACCATTGAGTTAGCCAGCTGTGCTGACACATCTCAATGCCGGACACTGTTTCTTCTCTGGCTTCACTAGATTTGTTTCTAAACCAGCGCACAAGGAGTTTGAGTGTCCTTCCATGGAGAACTAGGATGTATAATTTACAGCTCCTCTTGAAGCTACACATCCTGTTTTTAATGAGTCAGGGCTAAAAACGCCATCAGTAGGAAATAAGGCAAACTGCCTGCAATAAGAATCAACCCTAACCCTAACCAACTGAAATGGATCAAGTAGATTTCCCACAGTGGCACATTAGGTAGATCTACCACCTCTCAGCGAGAAGGTCGCCTGATTGAATCCCAGCCAATTGGGCCATTCTGGGTGGTGTTCTACCCGTACAGGCTTTGGTTTTCTCCAGGTACTTTGGTTTCTTCCCTCAGACCAAAAACATGCATGTTAGACTGATTGGTAACTCTAAATTGTCTCTAGGTGTGAGTGAGAGAGTGAATGGTTGTTTGTCTCGTTTGTCTCTATGTGTCCCTGTGATGGACTGGAGACCTGTCCAGGGTGTCCCTGTGATGGACTGGAGACCTGTCCAGGGTGTCCCTGTGATGGACTGGAGACCTGTCCAGGGTGTCCCTGTGATGGACTGGAGACCTGTTCAGGGTGTCCCTGTGATGGACTGGAGACCTGTCCAGGGTGTCCCATGCCTCTCTCACTGCTGGACATCGGCACCAGTGACCCCCGTTACCCGAAAAGGAAGAAGTAGATGAAGATAATGGATGGATGGATTTCCCACTTAGCATTTATTCTTATTACCTAGGGGGAGTGGTGGTGCAGTAGTTGGAGAAGGTGGGCCTGTGATCGGAAGGTTGTTGGTTCAACTCCCGGTACCGACAACATCAAAATGTGGGTGGGAAAGGTGAAGCACCCACACCTGTCGCCACCCTCATTTGCACCAATCTGGGCCCTTGAGCAAGGCTCTTAACCCCCACCATCTGCTCCCTGGGCACCCTGATAGCAGCGCTCTCCTCCATACAAAGGGCTGTGGTAGCTCCATGGTCCATGGTTGTGTCAGGAAGGGACATCCGGCGTAAAAACAATTGCCAAGTCTTCGTGGGAGTTAATTTGCTGTGGTGCCCCCCTGAAGAAGGGAGTAGCCGAAAGAAGAAGAAAAAATATTCTTATTACTTTTCTTTGGTGCAAACCTTCTAAAAGTGTGTTTCTTGTATGAACTGCAGGTTTTGCATACATCTGGGTTTGTGGATGTGTGTTTGTCTCACTGATGTTGGCTGTTTGGGTTCAATAAATAGTGAAAACATTAAAGCGGTTTCTTCTGGGATTTACAGTGCAACGTTTCTTCTTTCACTAAGCTCCTTTTCTCTAACTCTCTGAGAAGTTTCTGCAACATTTAGGTGTGCACAGAAAAACGTGGGATGGGATGATCCGTTCAGGTACTTAGAGGAGAAGAAACTGTTGGATTTACGCAGCGATGAATCTTCAGATTTGCTCCCACTCTTTTCTCCTTTCCTTTTCTTTTTCCATTTATTTATTGATTTTTCTCCTCTTTGTCCTTTTTTTTTCATTTTTATTTTTTTATTTTATTTATCAGGAGAACATACAACAGTTGATAGTACATGCATTTTACAAAACTTACATGACTTCTCCGAATTTTTTCAGAGAAGTCATGTTCTTAAACCTCCCACAACAAACACAACTCACCCCACTAACATAACCAAAAACAGGACAGAATGAGTAAAAAAATAAAAAAATAAAAAAAATAAAAAAAAATAAGGAGGGGGAGGGATAGGACGGCATTGAGAAGCTAAAAGGAAAACAGTGTTTTACCCATTCATTTATCCTTTAAAGTTAAGTCACATGGTGATGTGATGAGTCAGTCACATCAGTCTATACATTATGAAGGCAGAGATTTTACATATGACACAAAGTGTGCCCACTTATAAGTACATTTTTCTGAACTACCTTTCACTGTTAATAAAATGTAGAAGGCTCCAGTTTCTGATCTAACTTTTATGTGCAAACTCAAAGAAAACAATTCAGGAAAATAATTGGGAAGCTATTTTATTTATTTAAAGTGCAACTGTGTTACTTCTGTAATGTGCTGTATCTGTTCCAGCGTTGTGTACAGGAATATGTACTCAACCACAATTCCTGTGTTTCTCCAACATCCTCCTTGTGTTTTTTTTTTCCTATTAGAACAAAAAAGTTAGTTGGTCTTCATCAGGTCAACCTCTGCTTCCCTAACAAGGTTGCGTCTAAACGTTGACGGTTGAAGCAATGATTGGCTCGCCGACGGTGGAGGAGGTTGTACACGTTGAATGACATGAAACAGATGAAGGGGAAAAAATTGTGACTGAGCCGAGTTCCCCGCAGGAATTAACATCAAAGCCTCACCAACAGGAAACATTTTTAATCTCCCTCGTCTAACCCACCCCCTCCACACCCCTCTGCCCCAGTGGGGTACTTGCAGCACAATGAGGAAAAAAATGGGCCAACTGAACGGCCCGCAGTGTGATAAACCCGCATATGCACAAACAAAAGTGCACATTTTTATTTCAGTCAAACACAAACAAACCATAAATTTGCAGATTGTGCTCAATGCGACAAAGTGTTTCATATCACTGCTTACTTTTCCCCCTCTTATAATTTCCACCTTCAAAGGACTCGTCCAAGTCCTCGGAGATTACAGACCTGAGAGCAACTCTTGTGAAATATTTACTGGCACAGTAAAGAGGAAGTATAAATTTCACCTTCCATACATCAGACTTGTATCTGGCCACAACACGGTGCTCAGCACCACACTGAGGAGATAGAGTTAAGGACCCAACCCAACTTAATGGCTTTCCTCCCTAAATGGAAACTATAATTAAAGCTAAGTGAGTAGACGCTGAAAGAAAAGTAGTTTTTTTGCAATAATAAATGTGGTTTTGAATTTAACACCTCGGGTACAGGAACCCCCCTTGGAAACCTCCCCTCGAGGCCCCCTGCCACTACTACAGTGCACCATAATGTTGTAGAGCATGGTGACAACACACTTCTCTGCTTCCACTCAGCTCTGCCCACCTCCCAGCCTGCTGGCTAAGGTTGAAGCCCTTGTGTTTCAGAGGGGATTAGATTACTGCACTTAAGTGTAGCAACAGTGTTGACGAAACTGAGACCACTAATGTTTGCTTTGTACCTACAAGGCAGCTAACTGAAACCGTGGCCCAAAGTGTGCTAAGAAAAAAAAAAGAGAGGTTTAAAATGGCATAATAGGGTCATTGTGATTCTAAGTTTTGAAAAGTAAGGTAATTATCTGGAATTCATGCAAGCTAGCACACGTTTGCGATATATTTTGATTCTCATATTTAATTATTCTACACCTTACCTGCATCTGTGTTGGAAGAGAGCCAGCTGCCTGGATCCAGTTGTCGCTGTTAACGAGGCAGTCGGACATTTCACGTGTCACGCTGCACTATAACATACTAAATGTGCTATATATTAACAGTTTAACAATAATAAACAGTATTTATGTTAGCGTGGGAGATATTTACATTTATCTGAGCTAAATGAAGCTATCTGGACTCGTTACGTCATGCCTAACATGCTGCATGTTGAAAATGAAGACACCAGGTTGATTTTTAATTTATTTATTTATTCAACACCACAAACTCATGTCACAAACACTGAGAATTAAATTGAACACTTTTAAAAACACGTTAACCGAACTTTAATGAACTGGACTCTGTTGTTTCATCCTGGTGGAAACTGGACCCAGATCCGAACCGCCGGTCCGCTTCGTGGAACAGCTTCGACCTCGCAGGAAAAAAATAAAAATAAAACCTCAGTTGGTTGTTCTGTGATCGAACTAAACACAAGGAAACATTATTAAGAACATTGTTTACCTTGTAGCGCTGCTGGAAATCAGCTGATTCTCACGGACTAAAGTCAGACATGTTGACTCGGTTCCGGTCCAGTCAGCAACTGGTGTGCAGCTTGTTAGATGAAGCGGTCCCACTTGGTGTCAAATCTGTTGACTCTTATCCAAATTCCAGC
>JBBPBX010014165.1:0-14612 GCA_038048925.1 Garcialebias charrua
GTTTCAAACACCCACAGCAAGAACAAGTACAAGTTTCAGATGTTTGGACAGAACTGCAACCAACTAAAGAAGTGTTGGAGACTTCATGATGACTTTGAGACTATTTTTGAGCAGTCACAGTTAGTGACTATACTTACTATATTTATTGTTATCTGTTGTCTGAAGTTTGATCCAGTCTACCTTTAAGTCATTTTTCTTTGCTTGTGTGTCTGTGTGTTGACTGAATAAATATGAATATTTTAATAACAGGGGATGTCCACTCACAGAGTCATCCCCCTGCTTTGGCTCTTGGCAGTAATTTTGATAATGTACCAAGAGGATTCATTTCATCCCAGTGAGATTGTGTTCTGCATGATAAATGCAGGTGGAGATGTACACAAACTACTCAAACGGTCCAAATCCGGCATCGGTAGGAGTTTATTTTCACTGCCAAAAGTGTGATTTGTATTCACGTCTTTTCACTCTGCTCTGAATAAGACGCAAAAAGCATTCATGCAACGAGAAATGCAATCAGTCATCGTCTTGGGCAACAAAGCATCTCTGCAGAGTTCATAATTGGTTCATGTGAACACTGAAAGGTTTCTGATAAGGAAATTATAGGATATTGTTCAGTTTTACAAATCTGAGGCAGTTTGGTCAAAGCTCAAGTTATGCTAATTCATGGCACAGTTTTAGCCATTCTCTGGGTGATCTCTAGTTTACACACACTTCTGCCCAAAGAAATGATTTTTTTTTCAATATGATGATTTTTATCCCCAAATGGATAGATCCTAAAAATGTTAGTTCTGACATTTCTATGAGCAGCACCACAAGAGAAACAATTTGAGCATTCAGTCAAACGTTCGGGCGGTTTTATTTTTATTGGATGCAAACCGAGGCAGAAGGAGTACCCAGACGCAGGACGTTACAAGCAACGTTTAGGCAACAACTCCACGATAAAGCACGAACAGGTGAACGTGACATGGCTACAACCATCTGAATAACGAGGTGAGTAGACGAAGAACTAGCCTGGTTGTAACCAGACCCTGTCCTTCACTTCGCTTCGTACTAGGGTCTGGACTTTTCCCATAGAGAAACGTTTCTTGCTGGAGGCGTGGCCTCTGCTTAGGAACAAAACCATTGGATATTTTGAACAGGGAAAGCATTCTGCTCCCTCCCCTCAGAGCCACCCCCCGTGCACTGGTGAACTTGACAACTGCTCCGCCCCCTGCTCCAGGAGTCCTGCAGCTTTTCTCTCGCTGCACAAACTCAGTGTTTATATGTTATAAAACGTTTTAATACAATAAAATCAAACCATGGATCGCTGGTCCAGCTCACCAAAAGACCAGAAAATCTGCAGGGACTCGGTCAGCAACTAAAACCCGAGTTTAATTCTCGTGACAACCTGAGGCATTTCCGTGTTCATTTTACTCAGCAGGAGGGTGGAGGAGAAGGAGGACGAGGGAGCGATTACTTAACTTTTGGGGGAAAAAAACAAAAGAAAACTCCAGATAAGGGATTAAGCATGGGAAATTAATAAATTTGTGTCACATATAAAACAGTTCTGCATCGCTTTGAATGATGCCGTGCTGGTGAACTTGACAGCTGCTCCGCCTCTTGCAGCTCTCGCTGCGCAAATTCTGTGTTTATATAAAACGTTCAATAAAATCAAACCATGGATCGCTGGTCCAGCTCACCAAAACACCAGAAAATCTGATGGGACTCGGTCAGCAACTAAAACCCGAGTTTAATTCTCGTGACAACCTGAGGCATTTCCGTGTTCATTTTACTCAGCAGGAAGGTGGAGGAGAAGGAGGACGAGGGAGCGATTACTTAACTTTTGGGGGAAAAAAAACAAAAGAAAACTCCAGATAAGGGATTAAGAAGGGGAAATTAATAAATTTGTGTCACATATAAACCAGTTCTGCATCGCTTTGAATGAGAACATGCGCTGCTCGCTGACTGAGCGCTGGCAGAGCCCTTTTATAGGACGCTGCGCGCTGGGACTGGTGGGGGCGTGGGTTAGGGTCCAAAACTCCGCCCCTTCTGTTCTCTGATTGGTCCGAACAAAAATCTACCGGAGAAATCCTAGTGGGTGGGTAAAGTCCCAGACTGTGCAGTGAAGGGAAATGAGAATTGAGCGGAGCTGTGCAGGAAGGCGAGGGCCAGGCTAACGAAGAACAGGAAACTCATTAGAACGTGGTAGCCTGCAGACAATAAAAAGGTTAAAGGAAGAAATCTAGTTTTTGACAGGAACAAAAAAAAAAACATTAACAATTGATTGGAAACTTTAAATGCAAACGAAAAATTGAATTTTGAACAGAAAATTCAAGATAAGAAATCTTTGACGCAATAAATATGGGCAGCAAAAGATAAAACAAAATATTTACCTGGTACATACCATTACTTACTGGGTACCAACCAGGTATATACCAGATACATGCCTTCTACTTACCAGGTACTTCTTACTCAGTAAGTACCTAGTAATTACTGGTTCACCTGGTAATTACTGGGCATGGGGCAATACATATCTAATAGTAACCTGCGACTCCCCCAGTAGGTAATTAACCTACGTACCTACCTAGTAGTTATTTGGTACTTACTGTGTTACACCATGGTACTTAAATAATATGTAACAATACTTACCTTATACTTAACTGGCACTTACCCAGTATGTACTAGGTATTTTTCGGTACAGCTTGTACTTATTGGGTATCTACCTGGTGCTTACCAGTTTGTTCTGCACCTAGTAAACATCAGGTGCTTATTGTGTATATATTTGCACGTACCTGGTTACAGTATTTGGTACTTACTTCAAATGTAACAATACATTCTTGATAATAACCTAATATGTGTTAAATAATTATCTGGTACTGCAGGTATTTGTATGTACCTGCTACATACCTGGTATTTATCAAGTAGGCCTGTCGCGATAAACAATAAATCAATTAATCGCATGATAAATGAGAATTATTGACCTCATTTTCATTTAACAGATTTATCTTTTTTCATCTCTCTTTATACTGAAGACACTGGATGACAAAAGGCTCAACTCTGGTGCTCTTCACTGACCCCTCCCTTTCTCTCCTCCCATTAAAATCAGTTTTAACCATCTAAAATCACTTTTTTTTTTAAATCGTTAAAAGCATCTAAGCTGAGAAGCTAAGCTACAAGCCAAGCTAACAGGCCGACCTCGAGGAAAAAACTGCCATCTTGTCGAAGCACCATAATTCACGGTTGAAACCCGTGCCTTTGCGCAAAAAGTTGTTTTTCTCTGCAAAAAGAAGCTGAGAACTGGTTGCTCTGCTTAAGTTGTTTACGGCTTGGTGGGGGAACAGTGTGCTGGAACTACTCTGACTGATGAAGCCCTCTGGAGTGAGGGTGAAACGTTTCTACTAAAAAGAAACTGTCCAGATGACCTGATTGAGAATTATCGGATTTGATACCTGGATTACTGAGCATGAACTTTCTTGTCAAGCTGAGAACTTGTTTACCGAGTTTTTTTAAAATTAAAAGCTTTGTGTGGAAAAATGTGATGCTAAAGAGTTCAAACCACACGAGCGTACGCCATTTTGAGAACCACAAAAAAGGAAAGAGAGACAGCCCATGTCATGTCAAGAGGCCTCCCTTCCATTTTTCTTAAAGAGAAACGCTACGCTCCTCATATGCAATATGTAAGAGTACAGGTGACGGTCAGATTTAATAATAATAATAATAATAATAATGTCTATTCCTGTCATCTGCATATGTTCCCATACACAGACGAAATTCGTCTCTGCATTTAACCCAACCACCTACCAGGTGGTGCAGTGAGCAGCCCGAAAGCGCCCGGGGAGCTGGAGAAATAGGTGTGCACTCATAGACACCCCAAGCTGGGTAGTGGCCGGGACGCGAACCCGCGACCTTCGGATCCGTAGTCAAAAGCCCTGCCACTAGACCATCTTGGCTCCTTGAACCGTACAGTACATCAGATGTAAGATAAGCAGGTTTTATCCTGATACAGTACAACCTTATCATCAGTTATTCACGGGTTCTTTGTTTTTCGGATTAAACAATAAATTTTATGACCAAATGAGTGATATAATGTGACAATGAAACAGTCTTATACTGCCTTCCGGTGGTCAAAAAAGATATTACACTCAAAACAAATTGACCAACATTTCTTCTTCAATTTGACAATAATTACTAATTATTGTCAAATTTCAAACAATGTTATCGTTTATTGCAATCATTTCTGTGACAATCGCCCAGCAAAGTTTGTTATCATGACAGGCCTAGGTTATCACAGGCGGCCGTGGTGTAGTGGTAATGGCAGTCGTCCCCCGATCAGAAGGTTGGAGGTTCGAATCCCGGTTCCCCACACCATGTGTCGTTGTGTCCCTGGGCAAGACACTTAACCCCGAGTTGCTCCCGGTAGGACTGGAAAGCGCCTTGCATGGCAGTCTGCCGCTACCGGTGTATGAATGTGTGTATGAATGGGTGGATGGTTGGTACTGTGAAGCGCTTTGGGGCCCCTCATAGGGGGCTGGAAAGCACTATATAAATAAGCTCCATTTACCGTTACCATTTACCATACCTGCTCCTATGGTGACCAGTTTGTGTATGAAGTGTCTGTGTTTACTTACACGTGCTTACCAGGGAAGTACTTGGTACGTACACTGTAAGTGACAGGTAAATTAACCAAAACTAAGTTGCAGCTGATCCAAAAAAATAATAATTCCACCAGAATCAACCAATATTTTTATGATGATAAATCTCAGCTCATTGTGAAGCAGAACTATTTAAAAAGGATAGTTTGGATCTTCTGAGCTGAAACATTCCTTTAAATGTTTCAATATTTTTGATGACTGCAGTGAGGCCAAAGTCATGTTTGACTGGAGGTCAGCATGTGTTGCAGTGTGAAAACTATTCATTTCTTTAGACAATTGTCAGGGTTTTTCTTGAAATTCTGCTGAAACAAATGAGACAGAAGTGAAAATCTGCCGCTAACGACCAATTAAATAAAATTTAATGACTTTCCTGTCCGTCTCAGCGGGGTTTTTGTTTACTTCTCTGCCTGACTGGTGTAAAGAATCTTCTCAAAGCTGAGTGCTGCCGAGGCCGGCACGCCTCACAGTGCTGCCACTGCGGTTCTGTTTTATTATGCATCAGATTATCGTGACTGCAGGAATCTGAACACTCCGAGATTCTTGGTTCGTATCAGGGCACCCTCCCAGCAGTTGTTGTCAAAAAACAGGTTTCACGCAGAGTTGCAGAAGTTTCTGTCCTAAATATATTTTTACGTCACCTTTGGTTTTCTGTTTTGTTAGGATTTAAATAGATTTTTAATTTGTTTTCACAACCTGAACATGATACCAAACTCTGCTCTAATTCATTATCAGGAAAAAGAAAGAGGATGCCACGAAAGCAAACCAACAGAGAAATGCACTGAGCGGGTAAGGAGGGCATTAATCTGAAACACATTCAAGAGACCAAAGATAACACTGATGGGGATTAAAATAAGGCTTAAAGAAAAAATACATTTTGAATTTTCTCAAACCAATATAGCTACATGTAGCCTGGTTAAAACCAGACCCTTGTCCTTCACTTCGCTTCAGACTAGGGTCTGGGACCTCTCCATTGAAAAACGATTCTTGCTGGAGGCGTTGGCCTCTGCTGAGGAGGGAAAGCATTCTGCTCCCTCCCCTCAGAGCCATGTATGGCTGCTCCCCCGTGGTCTGGTGAACTTGAGATCTGCTCCGCCTCCTGCAGCTTTTCTCTCGCTGCCGGCTGCCGCGCTGCAAATTCTGTGTTTATATGTTAATAAAACGTTTAAATAAAATAAAATAAAACCATGGATCGCTGGTCCAGCTCACCAGAAGACCAGAAAATCTGATGGGACTCGGGCAGCAACGTAAAACCCGAGTTTAATTCTCGTGACAACCTCAGCCATTTCCTTGTTCATTTCACTCAGCGGTGGGAGAGAAGGAGGAGGAGGGAGCGAGCGATCACTTGACTTTTGGCCAAAAAAACAAAAGAAAACTCCAGATAAGGGATTAAGAAGGGGAAATTAATAAATTTGTGTCACATATAAAACAGTCCTGCATCGCTTTGCATCGCTTTGAATGAGAACATGCGGCTGCTCGCTGGCTGCGCGCTGGCAGAGCCCTTTATAGGGCTCTGCGCGCTGGGACAGGTGGGGGCGTGGGTTAGGGTCCAAAACTCCGCCTCTTCTGTTCTCTGATTGGTCCGGTCAAAAATCTACTGGAGAAATCGTTGTCTATGAGAGAAATCCCAGACTGTGCAGTGAAGGGAAATGAGAATTGAGCGGAGCTGTGCAGGAAGGCGAGGGCCAGGCTAAGCTACATGTGAACTTTTTGACAATTTAGAACATGTCCAGTACAAACAACTCCCATCATGTTGAGAACACCATCCCCACAGAAAAGCACGGAGATGGCAGCATCATGATGTGGGGATGTTTTTAATCGGGGGGACTGGGAAACTCAGAGCTGAAAGAAAGCTGAATCGTCCACTTTCCAGCAGGACAATGAGCCTGAACACCACCTCTTTACAAACCAATCAGGGGTTCCCCACACTTTTTCAGCATGTGAGCTACTTTAAAAGCGACTAATTGATCTAAGGCCCCGTTTGAACAAGAACAACCTTTGGAAACGTTAGTGTTTTTTTCAATGTTTTTTGGGGGGGTTAATAAACAAAAAATGAGTGGGTTTAAAGGAAAACACTGTAGTTTCCTTGTTAGTCGGGTTGCCAGATAGCAATTATTAACTCTAATACTGTCACTTTAAAATTATATTATTTTGACCTAAACTGTCATATGTGCTGAGTAAAGATATTCTAATATGAGGTTTGTGTTGGGTTGGTTGAACAGGTTCACAGAAAAGAATGGGGGAAATGAGGCATTTTAAATTTATCTGGCAACACTGTTCATCTGCATGCAGTGATTGCATGACAGTTACGTCCAAACTGATGAATACACTAGCATCTCTTTGTAACTGGATTTTATTAGTTTTACTCCTACATGCTGAAAAAGGGTGAGCAGCACAAAAACACTGCTGCCATTTATTATAACAGTTGTTAGTGCTGAAAAACTTTGGACTGCAACCGCCTGTTGTGCGCTTGTGCAACTTCACACTTGCAGAGCAATTCACACCTCAGTGGGGGGGTCCCCCCGAAAATCCCCACACCTGATCGCTAGATTCAGTTCGATTGGGGACCAAATTTATAACATTTGTTTACATTTTCAGCTGGTGCCGTTTGCATTCACACTGCACTGAGTCAGTCAAGCCAACCTGTTCACCCCCTTGCCTGTGGTGGCGCTGCACCAAGGACTACTGAAGGAAATTACACAAAAACCTCTGAAGAAGACACTTCCTCTCCTTCTTCTTCTGGAAATAAAAACAAAAATGGAGTGGCGTCAAATTTTAGTGGTTTTAGGATTTCTGTTTTTTTTTTTTTTTCAACAATGGACTCAGCACGAGCGGAAGATGAGTGTGGTGATATGTCCTAGTTGGGTTGCCGTAGCTATAGACTGAGCATGCGCAGTGTGGGTTTTAGTTGTGAACTGAGCGTGACACGAGACGTTAACATGTCGTGCTATTAGCAGTTCAATAAAGCTGAGTTCGCCAAGCTACCTCGTGAGTCCACCGCCTGTTCTTCACAGAAGCAGCCGTTCATGACAATGAGGCAGAAGACCATGGAGAATGTTTTTCATACAAGGCGGCTGAGAGGGCACTGTATGAGGTATGAGAGATGCACGTTTGTTTTGGTTGTATTTACACTGAATGCCCTGCATTTTATAGGGACGGGGCCGATCCGATCCAGTATCGTATCCGATACCAGCATAGTATCGGATATCGGATCCAACATGCCGATATTTCCGATACAGCTTCAAAGAGCACTTGTGTTAAATCACATTCTGTGACTGCCGTCTTAACATTGTTAAACCCAATGAAGACACTCTTGAGCCTTACAACAGGAAACTCACAAACTTTAACAGCACACAAGAGGCAGGTCTATACCACACACATGTCCTTCTCACTGATGGTGCAGCTGGAAAAACTAAAAAAACGCTAAGCATGATGGGAAAGACAACAAAACCCACTCCCCTTAACCACTAAAAGAGTGGATTTTGTTGTCTTTCCCATAATGCTTAGCGTTTTTTTTAGTTTTCCAGCTTCAGGTGCAGCTGGAAAACTAAAAAACCGCTAAGCATTATGGGAAAGACAACAAAATCCACTCCCTTAGGGGTTAAGGGGAGTGGATTTTGTTGTCTCTCCCATAATGCTTAGCGGTTTTGTAGTTTTCCAGCTTTAAGTACAGCTGGAAAAAAAAACGCTAAGCATTATGGGAAAGACAACAAAATCCACTCTTTTAGTGGTTAAAGGGAGTGGGTTGTGTTGTCTTTCCCATCATGCTTAGCAGTTTTTTAGTTTTTCCAGTTGCACCATCAGTGAGAAGGACATGTTTGTTGTATAGACCTGCCTCTTGTGTGCTGTTGACGTTTGTGAATTTCCTGTTGTAAGGCTCAAGAGTGTCTTCATTGGGTGTATCTCACACAATGTTAAAATGAATAGTCACAGTACAAAAATATCATTATACAGATTCACATACCTGAACAGTATAGGATCGGAGAAGTATCGGTATTGGTCGATACCCAGTTTTTAAATATGGGTATCGGATCGGAAGTGAATAATGTGGATTGGTGCATCCCTAGCGTTTTAGTCCACTTCCTGCTTTTGGAGCGGTCTCCGGTCCGTTTGCATTCACAGTGCATTCGAACCGCATTCGAGTTCACTTCAACTGAAACGAATCCTAGGTATATACACTAGGTATATAATACCTTTATTTAGGCAAACCAGAGTTCACTTTTCATCAGAGTTCAATTGCGCATTCACACCTCCCCAAACAAACCGGGCTTTCTACGCAAACAGGGCTGGTGTGAATGTGGGCTATTGCGTAAATCAGTGTTTTTCAACATTTTTTGAGCCAAGGCACAGTGTTTTCATTGAAAAAATCACGAGGCACACCACCAACCAAAATTGTAAACAAAGATACTCTGTATCCGCCTATATTAAATATATAGTCATTCTTATCAAAGTGTCTTGAATAGGAATGAAATAAACAGCTTCTCACCGCATACCAAGCACAACGGAGTTGATGTCATTGCGTCCCCGGTAAAAGTAAATCCAAACGAAATGTAACTCTCACTGTACTATCTCATTTGCTGACACGCCCACTGAATTGATTGACAGGTCGGGTGGGAAAAAAAAGGCGAGAGCCGGCAGCTTCTGCCGCAGCGGTGTTCTGTGGTTATATGTTAATAAAAGTTCTAAAAAATAAACTAAAAACAGGGAGCGCTGGTCCTGCAACCCACACATCAGACAGGAAATCTGCAGAACCTCGCGCAGCCACGTTGGACCCGAGTTTAATTCGCTCGTGACAAATTAATTCATTTCCTCATCATGTCAGTCATGGAGTCAGCGGAGGAAGAAGCGATCACTTAACTTTTGGCAAAAAAACCAAAAGAAAAGGCCAGATCAGGGATGAAGAAGGGGAATTTAATACATTTGTGTCGCATACAAAACAGTCCGGCTCCGGGCAGTTAATTGTGTGACAACACGCTTGTGTTCGCGGTTGTAAAAATTGAGCTTTGCGCGTACATGCCCTGCGGGGGTACGCTTGTGCCTCTGCGTATGAACAGCGTAGAGCAGTGTATGGCCGAACGCAGATAATTAATTTGTTTTCAAAAAATCTTTTTATATATCTTCTATATATATCTTTTTATATAAATAAGCTCCATTTCAAAAAATCTTTTTAGACCAGTTAAGTGAAATTGGATCATTTCCACAGCACACCTGACGATCACTCGTGGCACGTGCCGCGGAACAGTGGTTGAAAAACACTGGCGTAAATGAACGGCCGAATGTTTCACGTGATGTAAACGAGGCCTTACACTGGCTGCCCTATATGTCAATCAAGTGACTAATTTCATCAATGGATGATAGGCTGACGTCTATTTTATTAATGCCATGCGAGCTACACATAATACCTTTGACATTGACTGGTAGATCACGATTGACGTATTAGGCACCCCTGAACTAGATAAACTTACAAATCTCTCTTCAAACATCAAATCAAACATCAAACATCAAATCACAAGTGTTCTCAAGCACCTCTTACCAGTGTTTCCTCAAAGTATTTAGCGTCTCTTCAGCTTTGCTGTCATTCATTATCCTCTGACTTCTCTGATCGCACACAAAACTACTCACACCCACTAAGAACTGAGCCCCTATAAATGCGGCTGTCGTCTTACGTGCTAATTACATGAAGATCGTCAGAGCGAGTTGAATGTTTGTAAATCTTTGATAAAACTCTTTATGTGAGGGGAATAAATCATTCTTGGGTTGAGATCTAGACTACAAGCGAAAGACTAATAAACAATGCCCAGTTTAAAACAAGACCCTACTTTATGTCTGTAAACTGTCGTTTTTGCTTCCTATGTCAATATTAGGCATCCTTTGTACAAAGTAATTAAGAAAGAAATGCATATAAGGATATGGCTTTCTCCATGCAAATGGAACTCTATTTGCATCGCAACGACCCAAATTTGCATTTATAGTGTTTCACTAAGCTTATTTGGTGGTGGTGGTGTGTTTAATCATTAGGGATACTTCTTGGAAAGAAAAGACTCATTAAAGTCTTGTAAAGTCTCCAATCGCTGTCGGTGTTTGTCAACTCAAAAGTAAAGGAGAAAGCATCCTTAGATCCAAAGTTTTGATGAGGTTACGCCCGTGCAAGTCAATCACTTGTTTGTGCTGAACAGACTCAGAATGATTGAGATTCATGACAATAATTTAGCTGATACAACAGTGGACACCGCGCATGTAAATAACAGCTGGAATGATTAATTTACTTCAAAAAGTGACGCAGCGAGCGAGGCGCAAGCTGAATGACAAGTAGTGGGGGGGTGTATTGAGTCAGATTTCATTATCAATGGAATTACTCTCTCTCTTGCTCCTGTTATTATGATAGTGATAAAGACCTGCTACGAGGTTGTTGAACTTATCCACAGCTCCTACACTCAGACAGACTCTTAATCCAGTATCTGGATTAAATTAGTGTGGGCAATGAAAACACCTTTGAAACTCAAGTTTGAGAGAATTTCAGGGACATTTCAGGAACACAACTGTGAATGTTTTTTTTTGGTTCAACCTGAATGTGTCAATTTGTAAGACTTTTGTTTAAGTCAAATCTTGATGTGTTGTAAGAACAAAGATCTAATTCTTCCAGTGGGACTCACACCCCAGTGAATTATGAAATACCTTCAACGGAAATTTCTTAATGCCTGTATCGTCCAAATATGAAGCCATGGTCCTGAGTTGGAAAAAGGTGGACTGTCCTCTTCAGTTTGGGAGTGAGGTTCTGCCTCCACTGGAGGAGTGTAAGTATCTCGGGATTTTGTTCAAGAGTGAGGGAAGAATGGATTGTGAGATCAACTGACGGATTAGTGTGGCATCTGTAGCATTGCAAACTCTGCGTTGATCTGCTGTGATGAAGATGGATTTGAGATGCAAGAAGCTCTTTGTTTACAGGTCGATATACAAGCCTACCCTCGCCTACACTTACAAACTTTGGGTAGGGACTGAAAGAGCAATATTGCAGATACAAGCATTCTAAATAAGATTTCTCTGCTGGGTAGCTGCCGGACTTAGGGTGAGATGTTCAGTTATCCAGGCGAGCCAGCTGAGGCGGTTCAGACATCTGGTAAGGATCTCAAATCAGAACATTTCATTTCTATGACTGCAGCTTGAGATCTTGTCCATGAGCACCACAAACAGGATTGTTGCTTGAGTCTCTGCTTCTGAACTTTTAAGTTTGACGATGTATTTTCTCATTCAGCTGGTAATCAACTCTTGTTTTGAAATCTCTTTTCTTAACTGAATTTATTGCCAGACCTTCTGACCATTTGCTGATATTTCTGTCCAGCTGCATTTTTCTGTGTTCCCTTGATGGTTTAATGGATTTCTGTTGGGTTCATCATGTGTTTATTACTTTTTCTTCTTCTTTCGTTTTTTCCCTCTTCAGGGGTCTCCACAGCGAGCCATCCTCCTCCATCTCACTCTGTCCTCTGCATCCTCTGTCCTCACTCCATCTACCTCCATGTCCTCTCTAACTGCATCCATATATCTCCTCTTTGTCTTTTTCCTGGCAGCTGCATTTCTAACATCCTTCTACCAATATACCCACTGTCCCTCCTCTGGACATGTCCAAACCATCTCAGTCTGCCTCCCTAACTTTATCTCCCAGTTGTTCAACATGTGCTGTACCTCTGATGATCTCATTCCTGATCTTATCCATCCTTGTCACTCCTAAGGAGAACCTCAACATCTTCATTTCTGCCACTTCCAGTTCTTTCTCCTGTCTTTTTGTCAGTGACACTGTCTCCAGACCATACAACATAGCTGGTCTCACCACTGTCTTGTAAACTTTTCCTTTGACCTTTGCTGACACCTTTTTGTCACAAATCACTCCTGAAACTTTTCTCCATCCACTCCATCCTGCCTGGACTCTCTTCTTCACCTCTTTACCACATTCCCCATTTTCCTGAACAGTGGACCCCAAGTACTTGAAGTCCTGCACCTTTGTGACCTCTGCTCCTTGTAGCCTCACTGTTTGACCAGCCTTCCTCTGCATACCTCCACCTCTCCAATTTCTCTTCCACCTGTTCCCTGTTCTCACCACAGATCACAATGTCATCTGCAAACATCATAGTCCATGGGGATTCCTGCCTGACCTCATCTATTAGTCGGTCCATCACCAGAGCAAACAAGAAGGGGCTCAGAACTGATCCTTGGTGCACTCCCACCTCCACCTTGAAGCTATCTGTCACTCCTACAGCACATCTCACTACAGTCCTGCTGTTCTCATGCATGTCCTGTATCAGTCTAATATATTCTCTGGCACATTTCCTCATGCAACACCACACCTCTTCCCTTGGCACACTGTCATATGCTTTTTCTAAATCCACGAAGACACAGTGTAGTTATTTCTGACCCTCTCTTCCCCATGAGCATCCTCGAAGCAAATATGGCATATGTGGTGCTCTTTCTTGGCATGAAACCATACTGCTGCTCACAAATTGTCAATTGTTAGGTGGACCCCAGACAAAATGTAGACATCTAAAAGATGAATGATGAATATATATGAAAAAATTGCTTGTCTTCCTCCAAATTCATATATAAACTTGGAGGAAAACATGCATTTTTTTGTTTGCAGCCTCACTGAATTCTGAGTGTTTGCAACAAAGCAACCAGGCAGCCAGCCGTGTGACTAAAGACCAAATTTTGAAAATCATGGCTGAATTTTGTGTGCATGGCTTGAAAAAATTATATCTTATTATTTCATTGTCCACCTCTGCCCATGATCATACCTAACCCAACCTGCACCCACCTCAGCAGCTGCCTCCACATTTATGAACTGCTTGGACCAAGTTTTGAATATTCAAAATAATCTGTGTGGTTTTTTTTTAGATCTGGACATTTGGGGCTTTAGCCTCAGATGTTTTCAGTCATAAGGTGTTCTGTGCTGGTGTTAAAAACACACCTAAGCTCACTAGAAATGCCAAAACTGAACTGAGAAAGGTCCAGGACAGCCGCAATGACATTTCACATAAGACAAAGAACATCTGAGACTCAGGCCAGGAAATGAAGAACCCCTGAAAACTTTTGCAACATTTTGGAGACTCACAAACCGTGCCTCCATCGGTCGCATCCAAGTGAGATCTTGGCTTTAAAGAGTCTCTTTACAGCCACCAGTGTCTTAGTTTAGCGGAGCTGAGGGTTAATTTTGTCATTTTAACAGGTAAAAATCATCTCACACAATGCAAACACAGAAAATCCACGGCAGCTATGAAACCTCAGCTCTGAGACAAAGTTAAGCCGCAGTCAATGACAGTGACTTTGACTAAAGGCTCATTTTTTCATGAAGCCGACAGAAACAAACAGAAGAAAAGCGGCGCTGAAGCTGAGACAGCAAAGTGAGAAGAAATTCACTGCGGATATCTTGCATGCGAGGAATATTGATGCGCTCAATAGTCTCTGGATGCTTGCCATGAAAAGAAAGAAAGAAAAAACAACTCCCGAACTAATCCACACCTTTGGGAATGAATCAATGCAGGTGATGACAGTTTATCATTTTTTTATAGATTTGAACTGTGTGAAAATAGTAGAGTGGCATTGCATTACCTTCTTTTATTTTTTTTTAAACTTCGATTTTTATAGCTTAATTAACCCTGTGGTTTTAAAACTGGCTTTCTTTTATTAAATGATGCACTTTAAAGTCCAAATCAATGATTTTGTCCCCTATCACGGAGAGAAGACTTGGAAATTCCTGCATCCGTCTTTCTGCTGAGCTGGACAAGTTTAAAAATAATAAAAACAAGTCAGTGACTAACTTCTATTTTGATGCGTGGCTGCATTTAGGAGTAAGAAAAGTCACGTTACAAAAATGTGATTGCCACGAAAAAATCCAACATCCAAAACCAGCCAGAATGGAGCACAAGCCAGTGTTTCTCTTGTTCCGGTCCCAAGCCCAGGTAAATGGTAAAGGTTTGTCAGGAAGGGCATCTGACGTTA
>JBBPBX010014165.1:14886-27135 GCA_038048925.1 Garcialebias charrua
CTGATAAAATACTATATTCTACCAATTCCTGGAATTTCAATAAGTTTAGCTGAAGAAACAAGGTGTTTGATGGGTGACTGAGGTTTTAAGTGCTCTATAAATAAATTGGTATGTATGGGATGGTATTATGTGTCACCGGTGATGCGTCGCATTTGTTATGCATTTGTTATCAACTTACCGTTGAGTGTCAGACAGGCCTCCTCTCTTCCTGTTTTTAAATCTCTTTTAAAAACACACTTTTATGCCTTGGCTTTTAACACGTGATCTTATCTTATATGGCATTTTAACACATCTGCAGTAAGACTGGTATATGTATTTTTATTTTTGTATGCTTTGTATGTTTTTTATCGTTTTAATTAACTTTTCTTTTGTGTTGTTGTACATCACTTTGGTTAACCCTGTGGTTTTTAAAATGTGCTATACAAATAAAGTTGATTGATTGATTGATTGATTATGCGTCACGGCTGACCACTCGGAAATGTGGGCCGGTGTTGTGCCAAAAATTGATTGGCAGCCAAATGGCGGCCACGGGAGCATGCACGGGAGGACTTCAACAAGAATTTAATAAGATTAACACTGAAAAGCAATTATTTGTTTGCTCAAAATTGAAGCAAAGGTGTTTCTCAGTTGAACTTTGCCTTAATAAATTCACTTTGACGGTCAAATCAGCTGCATTTCAAAAATAGATTTGCGGCTGCGGGAGCGTGCATGGGAGGACTCACTGTGAATTTTGTTGAAATTTAACAAGATTAAACAACTAAAAACAATTGTTTGTTTGCTCAACATTATAGTAAAGGTGTGTTGCCTTAATAAAGGCACTTCAACTGTCAAATAAGCCGCATTTCGCCTGGGCAGAGCGGTGAAATGCAACTGATTTGACATTTTCTCCAGGAGTTCCAGAGCGAGATGAAGGTGGCTTGGTATGGCAAGCCAAGTTTCTCATTAATAGCCACTTTTACCTATCAGTGAGACATTTTGCTTGCCATATTTCTCAAAGGCCCTCCAGTGGCTGAAAATATTCAATATTTTCCATGTCAAAATGAATTAATTTGTCAGATCTCAGCCAAAAATTGGGTTATAAATATGAGAAAAAAAACAAAAACATATATTACCATATTTTCCGGTCTATAAGTCGCACCTTTTTGCCTACATTTCCAAGCCCTGCGACTTATAGGCCGGTGCGACTTATACATGGATTTTTCAGTTTTTTCAGTTTGGTCAAAAAATGGTCACTTAATTTAACGGTTTTTAACCGTCAAAGAGCATATCAAGAAAAGTTAAACTGAGACACACTTTTACTGTAATGTCAGCTGACAAAAATCTATTTTTTATGTGTTTATCTTTAAAGATCAAAGAGATGCAGGTCTGTTTGCTGCACTGCAGGTCTGTTGTTGCTGCGCATGCTCGTTTTGTGCCGTGAGGTGCGACTTATAGGCCGGTGCGACTTATAGGGCGGAAAATACGGTAGTCGCTTCAGTGTATAACTTGCAGGACTTGTTATTGTATGCAAAAAGGTGCAACTTATACGGTAAAAAATATGGTACCTAGATAAAGAATAAATCGTGAAATATTTTAACAGAATAACTTTTTGTTCAGTACCTGTATATGTGAATTTCACCACGTTATGACCATTTTTACATTTGCTATTGTTGCTAATGTTGATCTTGAATTTTGCCTTTTGCATGAGGCAATCAGTTGTAGACATCCATCCAATGGTGACTTTTAGAGTTTCATTAAAGTCTGGTCAGTGGTTCATGACACACACACACACAGACCAAAACATCCTGGCACAAACCTGCAGACTTCGTTTTTAGAACCTCGTTAATCTAAGTGATTTAGTTCCTTCTCTTTAAGGTGTTAGCTTAGCCATTCAGTTATTTCAACTCTTACGTTTTATCAAACAGAACCTCAGTTGATACAATCTTCAGCACACCATGTCAGGTGAGACCGAACCAGCGTCTGCAGATTGTTCTGTGTTTTATATGGAAATGAGCTCAGAGCCTCCATGTTGGAACATGAAATGAAAATGTCACCTTGGTGCTGACAGAAGGCAGCAAATGACTTTAGTTTTGCTTCTCCTTTGTCTTTCTTGTGTGAGAGAAAGAAAGAGTAGAAAAAATGATGAAAAGCGGAGACGCACTTAATTTTGTTCTGCAGCGAAAAGGCCAAAGAATACAATGCCTTCAAAAACATGTTCCTTTCATTTTTCCTTCAGAAGCCTTATAAAGGGTGCTTCTTCTTAAAGGGAGGAAGGAGCAGAAAACAGATGCCTCTTTCATTTTATCCTCCACAGAATGAGTATTTTTTAAAACACCTGGCATCCAGAACCAAATGTGCCTCGAAGATTAGTGACATTCAGCTGAACTTGACTAATGCGGGTTAAGAACATTCTTCTTTGGTTCATCCTCTGAGGAGAACATGTTAAAATACATCTCAATCCACTCTAGAAAACATAAATGGTACATCTCACCACAACTCGCTTGGACTCTCAGGTCTGCACAGTCCAAATGGTTTTTGACGTAACTTCAATGGCGCCTCGATGTGGGCAGGATCGTCATAGTGCCCAAAAAGTCGAGCATGTTTTTCTATCCAAGGTGAGCAATACAACAATTAGAAAAAAGGTAAATTAGTTTATTAAGCATTCACTATTGTCTGCTAGTTTCCAAAAATGCTGTGGTTGAGTTGAGTCCGACTGCCCTCCACCGGTCATAGTTTGTAAATCGAGATCTTTTGGTCTAGCTTCGCCTAAATTCAATTCAATTCAGTTCGTTTAGCCCCAAGTCACAACAGAAGTGGTCTCAGGACACTGAACAGAAACATTCATATTTAAAAATAATAATTTAACATTATCTGAGGAGCAGACTGCTTTGAGTTTAACTTCATTGCAGCTTCTCATCTAGAGCAAGCATGAAGGCGACAGTGGAAAGGAAAAACTCTGTCATGAGGAAGAAACCTTTGGCAGAACCAGGCTCAGGACAAGCGATCATCTGCTTCGACAGGCTGGGTTTGAGAGGAACAGATACACAACAGGCCAAGAAGCATGTACACTAACACTACCTGTCTGTCAATCCAGTACACTTGTCAGAAACGGACAAATCGGCAAGCTAAACGCCCCTTACCTGCAGGAGCTACACCCCTTTTTCGTCCAACAACATTGTTGGGGTTTTGCATTCCAAACGCGTTGCAGTCAGACGTTAACGGTTAAATCAAAGGTTAATGCCTAAAGCTAGTTGTGCTTTGTTTTCTATGTAGATATATGTTGCAACTTCTGGCTGTACAAGTTTAGTCTTTGTTTGCTATGATCCTTTAAAAGTCCCATTTACGACTGAGCTCCTAGTTTACGGCCATACCACCCTGAACACGCCAGATCTCGTCCGATCTCGGAAGCTAAGCAGTGTTGGGCCTGGTTAGTGCTTCTCACAAACCACACCATGGGGTGCGTTGTTCAACCCAAGAGCCATTGTCAGTACTGGGGGCTAGGTCAGATCCTAGAATCACCCCTGCTCTGACTAGTCAGTGTCCTGCAGTCAGTCAGATCTTCAGCTCGACTCTGCTCAGCTGGAACCATAGATCCTAAGAACTGAGCTGGAAAAGATTGTATCGCCAGATGGAAAGACTCTGACCCGTTTCTGGTCAAATTGGGCCCCTGTGAAAAGACCTATCCAACTTGGGATTGAGGAGGAGAATAGTTCAGGACACCTTTTCTTCTTCATTTTATTAATAAAAAGGTTTCACACCCTCAAGAAGGTGGTTATGTTGTGTAAAGTAAAACATTAAAGCTGCTATATGTAACTTTTCTAACAATATATTTTTAACATATTTCTTCACTTTGTCACTAGATTGATGTTAGAGAGGTAATCTCTGAAAAAAACTTTAAAAAAATATTGTCCCCTTGCTTCTCCAGGTGGTAAATAAGCATTTCTAAAAAGAAAAAGTGACCCGCCATTTTCCAGCCAATAAAAACAAAGTTTGTAACCAGCCAATAAAAACCGAGCTTGAATTTGAATCAGCCAATAAAAACAGAGCTTGAATTTGAATTTCAACAGACCACAAGGGGGCAGAGCCATATATGGCTCTGAGGGGGAGGGATCAGAATGCTTTGCTTGTTGAAATTTTTTCTAAGTGCTGATGTTCTACAGAAACTGCAGACTTCACCTTTAAATTCTGGGTTTTTAGGCAACAAATCAGAGAAACAAACTAAAGAGTTGGATACTCGAGCAACGCAACTGAGACTAAGGAA
Source organism: Garcialebias charrua (assembly GCA_038048925.1). NCBI lineage: Eukaryota > Metazoa > Chordata > Actinopteri > Cyprinodontiformes > Rivulidae > Garcialebias > Garcialebias charrua. Next base: position 19,127 of record JBBPBX010014165.1, read on the forward strand.
AGACCCTGAGTGAGTTGATGGTCGTGAAACAACAATTCAAGGCGTTCATTCTGTTAATGACCGGTGTTAGAAACAAAAAAATACATAAAACTTTTTCTTGAGCTTCTCGTCCCACTTCTGTTGGCAGGTAATTTTCCTGCTCTATCTCACGGCACGTCAAAGCGTGTCATGTCAAGCGGCGCCACTTGCCCTCTGCTGACACAATCATTATCTACCGGCGGTGACCGGTGATGTTGTGAGGTTGTCACTCCCACCGTGGGCAATCTTCCAGAGCTCTTCATGGAGATGAAATTCACACACACATGTGAGCGAGGACCAGAGCAAAATGGAGATGAGCTAAAGCAATCGACGAGCTGGAAATTAGCGTTTGATTGAAACCACCTCTCACTTCACTGGAACGGAGCGAAGGAGGATTTCTCTCATAAATGTTCATCAGATTAGAGTTCAGGAACTGGGATTTCCCAATAAGATCAGAATTTCTCAAAACAAGAAACTCCCTGGTGTCGATGTGTCAGACAAAATATAAAATATCTTTGTTTTTTTTAAAAATATAAATAGTTTTGGCATTTTTTTTAAATTTTCTTACAGTCTGAGTGTTCATGAAGAATTCACTCCATTGTGATCCTTTTTTCTTCCATATATTTTTTGGCTCGATTCTCATCCCACAGTTTTCATCTATTTCAACAAATCATAAATCAAAAACATTCAGCTCTTTCAGGACAATTCTGCTATGACTTTTGGTATTGGTGAAACTTTAGCTTTTTAAAAAATGTAACCTTTTCTGCCACTTTTTTTTTCATAGAAAATGAATTTAGCTTTTTTTCCATCCTTCAAATCTTTAGACGCGTTTATAACCTTTTACTGCTCCTTTCACATTTTGTTGTGCTTCAGCTTCTTTCAGCTTCCTTGTGCAAATTTTAACCTTTTCAGTTACTTTCAGCCTTTTTTTTTTAGCTGTGTTGTGCTCCTTTCAGATTTTTTTCTGCTAACCACTTTTGTGCTTCTTCACTTAAATTTGCTAATTTCAGCTTGTTACTTTCAGCCTATTTCTGAAAGTTTCAGCTTTTTATTTAAGCTACTATTTAGCTGTTTTATGCTAAATTTAGCTTTTTCATCTTACAGTATTCTACATTTTTTGCACTCATTTTAACTTTTTTTCTGCCTAATTCAGCAAAAAAGTGCTCTCTCCACTTCCTTCTGGTAATCTGAGCTTCTTTCTGTTTTTTTAGCTACTTTTCAGCTGTTTATTGCTAATTTCAGCTTTTCAAGATAATTTCTACTTCTGTGCTCATTTTTGCTTCTTTCAGCAAACTTCTGCTAATTTAAGCTTGTTCTACTTTTTAAGCATTTTGTAGCTACAGTATTTACAGTTGTTTTAAGATAAATGAAATTCAAATGTCAATGCTAGAAACCTTTAGTTTATTTTAGTTATACTTTTTATACTCTTTTTTTATACTAGTATGCAAAAACTCAGGACAGTATTATGTTCATTAAATGTTTAATGTTTTAGTTTTAGAGTTGGTGTAAATTTTCATACTCTTATACCACTATGCAAAAAACTCAGGACAGTGTTAGTTTTACTATTTTATGCTTATGTCAATTATTATATGTTTCAGTGTTTCAATGTTTAGATGTTTACTGTTGCACCGAGGGACTGAGAGAAACGCAATTTCGGTCCTGTGTATGTCTTGTACAGTACATATTGCAGATCTGACAATAAAGTTGACTTTGACTTTGACTTTGACTTTTGATAAATTTAGGTTTTTCGTGGTAATTTTGCTACTTTCAGACTACAGTACATGTAATTAAAAAAGTTCTGCTAATTTCAGCTTGTTATGCTCTTTTCATATTAGTTATGCTAGTTTCAGCTATTTCAACAGTTTCAGCTACTATTCAGCAATTTTATTCTAATTTTAGCCTTTTCAGATAATGCCACATTTTTCTTTAGCTCATTTAAGCTCTTTCTGCTTCCTTTTGGCAGTTTAAGCTTCTTTCTGCCTTTCAGCTACTTTTCAGCTATTTAGCTAATTTTAGCTTTTTTAGTCTGTTTTCCTAATTTTCTGCTAATTTCTGAATAATTAAACCAAATTTCAGCAAATATGTGTTCTTTCTGTTTTCTTCTGCTATTTTAGACTTGCTCTTTCATTTCAGCTACATTTCAGCATGTTTTTAGCTAATTTCAGCTGTTTTTCAACAAGTTCTTTTGCAAAAACTCACTGCATTTTCGCAGGCAATGCAGTTTCTCTTGTTTCGTTTGAATTTTATTGATAAAAATGCCACAAACTGCAGCTCAGACTAGCTTTTTTAATTTTACGGAAACTGGCATCTGTAAAATGGCTAAACGTGCATCTGTTAGCACTCAGCGTTTGTGCTGGGAATGACTCTCAGCTACTACCACACCAGATTTAAAGCTTAAAATCCGTAAAATTTGCGTTGTAGCCATTAGCTGTGGCAGACATCTTGAATTTACTCTGAAAAGTAATCAGATGTAGATTATTTCCTTAAAGTTCTGTAAGATTTGTGCAGTGGTTCACAGTTCACAAGATATTTTGCTAACAGACAAACACAATGTCTTTGGCGGTGGGCAACAATAATTAAAACATTGAAGAAAAACAAAGCCTCTGTGCAGAGCTGTTGATGGTAAATGTGCAGATGCCGTTCCTGCTCGGCACTGAGGTCTGTGGCCCCGATCCAGCATGAAGAAACGCTCAAATTAAATATGAGCCCGATTAGAATATTGACAATCGATAACGCAGGTGAACCAAATGAGCTGAGAGTAATTTAGCTAAAGCAGAACTGAATGCAGCCGCATCGCAAACCCACATCTGGATCAATAAAGTAAAACAATAAAAATATTAAGTGGAGCTCTTAGAGTAAACCGAAACCACCGAACGCAGTTTAGGTTTATAAAATACTGATGACATCATTACACCTAATTAAATTGATCAGCTTTTCTAATCATCGTAACTCTGAAGCACTGATTGAAGCGACAGCATTAAAGCAAAGAGAAAAGTTTACCAACCAGGGAATGTGCCCGTCAGCAAAATGTTGATTATTGACAATTTTAAACCATAAGGTGCCAATACATACATACTGTATATTAAAGTGCTTCATGATTTTTGGTTCTTAATAAGTGGTTCAAGTGGAGATACTGTGCTGTGACTTTTGGTAACAATTAGCTGTACAGCTTTAATCAAATCCCCAAAAAACAAAGTCCATGCATCTTCATTTCCATCTTCTGCAGCTTATCCATAAGTCAGGTTGGAGGCAACAGGTCCAGGAGAGAAACTCAGACTTTCTTCTCCCCAGCAACATTCTCCAGCTCCTCTTGGGAGATCACAAGGTGTTCCCAGGCCAGAGAGGACGTACAGTTCCTCCAGAAATTCTGTGTCTGGCCTGTGCTCTCCTAAGTGGGTCATGCTTGGAAACTCTCCAAAGGGAGGCGTCCTAAGGCCTAAACCACCTCAACTGACTCTTTGAGATGCAGAGGAGCAACAAGTTCCCCCTGATGACGGAGCTTCTCAACATTTCTAAGACTGAGCCCGGCCACCCTACAAAGGAAGCTCTTTTCAGCTGCTTGGATCCTGGATCAGGTTCTTTAGGCCATGATAAGGGCTTAATTTGAGCTGGATCCTGCTGGAAGAGGATCCGATAACGCTCTTATTTTGACAGGGTGCTTTCAGTAACTGTTTGCTTGAATCCGGCACCTCTCTCTTACTAATGATAAAGTTATGAACAAATATGACTGTCTTGAACATATAAAACTTATATTGGATATGTAAACAACATAATTACATAAACACTCATTTTAAACATAACAGCCACTTATGGATTCTGAATATCACACATGAGCTGTCTCTTTAAGTAGCATTTCTGGTTCTACCCTTAAAAAATCTCCACCCCCTAAAAGAGTGGTGGGGGTGAGTGCTAACCAGGCAGTCTTAAGCTAGATTCATACTTGACGCGTCGCGCAGCGCGCGAGGGTGCGCGCTCCAAAAGTGACGCAATTTCACAGTCCCCGCCCCTGCGCGTTGGCCCCGCGCAGGGGATTAGCGCGTGCCGTGCACCTCTGAATTTTTGAAACTCCGCAAGCCCTGCGCGCGCGGTGGGCGCTACGATTTGATTGACAGGTACTCACCGACAGCCTTCACCCTCTTCACGCCGGAGCCTGCAGCTGTTTGCGCCGCTGTGGTCGTGGAGACGGAGTCGCGACGCATGGAGGAATGTTTTGTGACACAAAATGTATTAAATTATCCTTCATTCCTGATCTGGAGTCGGACTTTTCTTTTGTTTTTTCGCCAAAAGTCACGTGATCGCTTTCTCCTCCGCTGACTCCATGCATTAAAACCGCAAATAAAGACAACAGTTCAGCACGCGAGCAGAAAGCTATTTGTTTTTGTTGTGTGACGTCAAACAGTTCTTCTTCTACGGTAGATTTCTTCTTCTACACCTTTCTTGCAACATATGCACAGGTTTTAGAGGGTACTGCCTCCTGCTGGTCCGTAAAAGAACAGCACTTTGCCATGCGCCGCCGTGCGTCAACCATAAACACAGAGGCGACACTGTAAACTCATTTTGCCGCACGGCTGAGTGCACGCGCGGCGCGCGCGCTCCAGCCTGCGGACCAAAGCGAAAGTCTAACTCAGCCTTTACGCGGGCAGGTGCCGGGAGATTTCACATGTGGAGTCGGACAACAACGAGCAGAAACAGAGTCGGGCTTGATTCTGTGCCTGACTTACTGTCAGTTCTGTCAAATAAGGGGGAGAGGTGGAAGATGCTTGACAGAAGCGGAGTGTTTACAAATGTAGGCAAACATAGATGCTTAACAACCCGTTAAAATACACTAAAATGCAGAAAATTGAATCTATTCAAAATTTTCTGGGGAGGACCCCCAGATACCATGTACACATCTGTAAATTCTATTCACTTGTAGCCATTGTGGAGCTTTTAAGGTCGATTAGTTGTGGCAGCCATTGTGAATTGCATTGAATCCACAAGGCAATTATTTGCAAAAGTTACATCCACGTTTTCATTCAAATATGTGCAGTGGTTTATGGTGACATTTTGCTAACACACTATATAGGCACAAACATTAATTTCTTTGTTAGTCTTTCAGCAGCAGACTGTAATACTGTTTTAAAAAGCCACCTGTTGCACACTACTTTCAGAGATATTGCTTATAGTTAATTACCCGTTAAATAAATTATGTTGGGGCAACTTTGGCTGAGTGGTTAGAACAGTCGTCCTCAAATGCACAGGGGTTCGATTCCACCAGCAGTCACATGCCGAAGTGTCACACCAATGTATGAATATGATAAAGCACTGATTATTCTTTGTATTGATCTAGTAGAGTGCTGTATGAATGGTTAAATGAGGCACAGACTGTGTTGTAAAGAGCTTTGAGTATCTTGATAAGACAGAAAAGTGCTATATAAGTACAGTCCATTTATCATAAATTGATATAGAGGATTAAAGATTTTCTTCTTCTTCTTAGACATGAAAAACAGCAAAGAACCATTATCTGCACTAGTGTCTTGATCCCGGACGAGCCCCCCAAAATGTTATCAATAAAAATATCTCAAAGAATGTCTCATAAGTCCAGCGGAGTGCAACATTTTAAAACAAAACGTAATAAATAAAAAATAACTCATGTAAAAAGCAAAGGGAGTTGGGAGCCCAGGTCATAACAACAACAACAATAAAAAGAGTGAGCATGTTGTAAAAATCCAAAGCAGTTAACCATCAACTCCAGGCCAGCAGTCTGAAGCTACTGCAGGCCTTTTCTGAGAATCTGTTTTGGACATTTGACATAGATCTCTACCAGAACATACAGTATGTTGTCAAACATCAGCATGTGAGCGGAATACACAGCCAGGAGTACAAACAGCCGCCCAGAGCAAGATCAATGCTAACCGGGTTCTCTGCTGAAGCCATGTTGATGCGATTACGTCCCGCTGATTGAATCTTTTTTTTCTTCTTTTGGTGCACAAGTTGGGATTTGATGGTGATTCATGTGCTTCTGTTTCTAAGTGGCACTCGTAGCCTTTATTCCTGGATAGGCAATCAATGACTGACAGACGGCTGAAAGAAAGGCTCTTAAAAGCTAAATACCATGGCCGTGACAAAAATAAAATCAATTAATTGCAAGTCACTGTCTTATTTAGGTATTGACAGTGGTTTATTGGCTCGGTTGTGTAACATTTTAGCTTTAGGGGTACATTTATTAATTTAAAAGTTTAGGAAGTACCAAAACAGTCACGCATTTCTTTAGTTATCACAATTTGTGCTTGTGAAAATTTGTGTCTGAACAAAACAAAAGGATAAATTTTGCACCTTTTATTGCTCAAAAACATTTTTTGAATAAGCCAAATTCATTAAGTATATTATAAATCCTACATTTTATAAACTACAGTCTGTGATGATTCCGGAACGAGACAAAGGCGGCCTCTATAAAAAGCCATGTGTCTCATTGATAACCACTTTTACCTATTAATTACAAAGTAGATACTTGGCCTGCCATTTTAATAGAGGACCCTCTAGTGGATGAAAATGGTAGTGTTCAATATTTACCATGTCAGGATGAAGGAAATAATAATAATAATAATAATAATAATAATGTCTATTCCTGTCATCTGCGTATGTTCCCATACACAGACGAAATTCGTCTCTGCATTTAACCCAACCACCTACCAGGTGGTGCAGTGAGCAGCCCGAAAGCGCCCGGGGAGCTGGAGAAATAGGTGTGCACTCATAGACACCCCAAGCTGGGTAGTGGCCGGGGCGCGAACCCGCGACCTTCGGATCCGTAGTCAAAAGCCCTGCCACTAGACCATCTTGGCTCCTTAAATGGTCAAATCTCAGCCAAAAATTGGTTATAAATATGAGAAAAAACAAGAATAAGTCGCTTCGCTGTACAAGTCGCAGGCATGCTAATTTATGCAAAAAGGTGTGACTTATACAGTGAAAATTACAGTAAGCACAAATAGCTCTCCTACAGAAAGAACATTTTCCTGTGGATGCCCCTTTGAAAACGTTTAAAAACTTGATTATATTGGTAAATGAATAATGCAGATAAATAATAGAGCACCAGCATGAAGCGAACATAAAAATGAAGCAACAATGTCGAATAATTCTTTACAATGTAACACATTTTCTCTTGTAAAAGGCACATATTTTAATTTACTTGTAATATTTGTCAAAGTTTTAAGCTACTGCATCTAATTCTTGGTTGATAAAATGACTTCCTTTATTTTGACCTTTTGTAAGACACGGCGTCACGTCATATTGTTGCAGCAATCACAAGGTATTTATCTTCCACAACTTGCCACAGATGTTTTAAATGTTTAGAAATACTAACAGATTTTAGAACAAGATGCCGTTGATTGATGAAGAGGCAAACAATGAAAAAAGCTCTAATTCAGTTAATTTTACAGAAAAATTTCTAAAATTTCATATGGTAGTAGCTGAAAGTTATCTCCAGCACATATTCTGAGCACAAATGGATTACACAAGATCTCTATTTAAAACCTCAGTGTAACTTGTCCAGATTAGTTTAAGTTATTATTATTATTATTTTTTGTAAAACCAAAACTGTTCCTTGTACAGTCCACCTCTGTGAAAACCAGACTCACAGCCGTATCTGAAACTCACCATCAGAGGCTTTAAATAACATTTTGCAGTAAAGATTTTTTATTCTTTATTAAGATTCTTGGAAGAATATGGGAATCGTTAATACATATATCTACTTAAGTTGTTGTCTGATTTGATTAAGATGCTTGAGTTTTTATGTTTTTAATTTAGCTAGATTGTTATTGTCTTTGTGAATTAAATTTTTTTATATATATAATTTGATTTACATTAGAATTGAGTAAAAAGGGGCAGTTTTCATAAGACTAGTTCTTCTTCTGCCACCTTTCATTTTATTTTATTTACTTTTTGTTATTGTATTGTATGTATAATTGTCATGTTTTTAAATGAAATGAATAAATTTTCAAAAAAAAAAAAAAATA
>JBBPBX010014165.1:27195-44910 GCA_038048925.1 Garcialebias charrua
ATGTTGAGGAGGAGGAATTTCCCTTCACATCATTCAATCCTCTTATCGCCACTTTCTGCTGATGGAGATGCCAAGGGGTGAGTTTCAGGCCTTCAGAGAGCCTCACGCTGAGTGCGTGACAATCCTGGCTTTACTTTCTGAGATGCCGTCGTCACATCCATCCATCATAAAACCTTTATTAGAGTAAAAACTGAAGGCTGGGGGTGGGGCGCTGAGGGATGAGGCCTTTTATCTTCATGATTGGATCAATTATCGGCACTATTTTCCATTTATCGTCTCTCTGAAATGGATCTACCTATGGAAGGAAATACTTCATATTTCAGTGAATAAATTATTATCTTTTTCACAAACAGGGTGATACAGTATATGGTAATCATGTCCTATATTTACAAAAAGGCAAAAAAAAAAAATGCCTTCATGCTGCATTTTCAGACACTCATTCGGTGCCGTATCGGTTCAAGAAAGAGTGAAGTGTTGAGTCAATGAGGCTGCGATCATTATTCATAAAGGGGCTTGTGGGGTTTTGTATATCATGAATACTGCATGTCTGATACTGTGACTTTCACCACTTTATTGGTCTCAAATAGAAGTAAAGACGACGGTGCCCCAGTTTGGATTTGCTGTTCATTGCAAATCTTTTGTAATAAAATCCTGGTTGCCGTCATCTCTAAATCTTTCTGTTTATAAAAAAAAAGGCTTCCAAGAAAAGCCACTACTGCCATAATTTCCTCATTCCACAACGAATCCAGCAGAAATATAACCACAGCGAGCGACAGTTTTTAATTTCTCTGGCGGCAGATCCCTTTGCTTTTGGTGCTGCTCAGATTAGTTAAAGTTCAAGTTGGTTTTATTATTATTCACATCACATATGGTACATGAGGTGGAATGAAATTGTGCACACAGGGTCCCAGCTACACTCAACAATATCAAAAATATAAAGTGCTAAAAGGAACAATAAGGATCTAAGATTTAAACTAAGAAATACGCTAAACATTACGGTAATAGTGCAAAACATTATGCCGAACAACAGAACATGGGTCTGTGTGAGTAGATGAGTATGAGTGAATACAGCAGCTTGAGATCAGCTCCATGAGATCAGCAGCACATTTCACCAGTCAAAGGGACATTACAGTGATTTTTCTTGTTTTTCGCAATGATTATCCTGGTTAGATATTCATGAGTCTAACGGTCTCGGGGTAGAAGCTGTTCCTCAGTCTAGTGGTTCTACACTTAATGCTCTGCAACCTCCTTCCTGAGGGGAGTGGGGCAAAAAGTGTGTGTGCTGGGTGAGTGGGGTCCTTCATGATGCAGGTGCTCCACTTCCTGCATCTGGAGGCGTAGATGTCTGATGGTGGGGAGACTGACTCCAACATCTTCTGTGCAGCCTTCACCACTCTCTGCAAAGCTTTTCTTTCTGCAACTGTGCAGCCTCCATGCCACACGTTGATGCTGGAGCACAGGATGCTCTCCACTGCACACATGTAGAAGGAGGTGAGGACTGAGCCTCCCAGACCAGCTCGCCTCAGCAGCCTGAGGAAACAGAGCCTCTGATGAGCTTTCTTGATCAGGCTGGTGGTGTTGTTGCCCCAGCTGAGGTTGTCGTTCAGATGTCCACCCAAGTACTTGAGCTGGAGACCACTTCCACTGCAGATCCTCCTATGTACGGTGGGCTGGTGTAGGTGTGTTTGTTCCATCTGAAATCCATTAGCCATTAGGCTAATTAGCCATTAGGCTAAATTAGTCATTAGGTTGTTAATTTGGTCAGAATTAAACTTACATTTCTACAAACTGAGAATCTTCGTAAAGCTACTGCATCTACTAGTAAGGTAATGGTTGTACACATGACTTCCTGGAATGCCATTGCAAAAGGTCAAACTATATGATTTTAATATTTTACACCATTTTAGTTCAATTTTTCATTGATTAACCAACCTTATTCTGTTCCTTCTCATTATACGACCATCAAAGATGGATGCACTACGGTATAGTCTCCAAGTATCACATGCATATTTGTAATTGCAATAGTTTATTTGATCTTTACAGTACTGTATATGGCTTTTACGGTTTTATCATATGTACTTTTACACACCACCTGTAGATGGCGCTGCATTCAAGTGTGTGTAAAAGCTAACCAGAAGAAGTCGGTCTTGGTGTGACAGTAGCATCAAGTAAGCACAGACTGTAAGTTAAAGAAAAGAGTTAAAATAAGCTAAAATGGAAGAAACAAGCGTAATTCTTTTTAGTAGCACACAGCCAGTGAGGTTACGGTATGTTTGTTTTATCTCTGTATTTTGTTTTCCATCAAGTGTACAAGAATTTACAGTAATATTGACATTTGTCGCAAATTTTTCTTGAGTTAAATGTTGCTTTGTTTTATGTGTCATAGTTTTTTCACGCATCAAATTAATTAAATTCACCAGTTTGAGGAAGCCACTTGTCTGGGCGTGCTTCATCATTCCACCTCCAATATCAAGGTCACATATCAAGGTCAAAGATGTAACAAGTACAGTACTTTGTCCCACCCATAACTTCTGATCTGCTGAAGATAATTAAAATTTATTCTTACACACATGCTATCATCACTAAGCGGAGCGTAATGTACACTTTTCATCACATCTTGAAGGTCAAGGTCACAACTCAAGGTCAAATTGTATACAAGATCTTTGCTTTTTCGAGTCATCACCATAAGCCTCATTCACAAGATGCTTCATTCTATTATTGACTCGTGTTCTGACCACTTTGGTTTATTCAGAAGACACGCGGAGGCGGCGAAGGTGATCTGAGACAGTCTACCTCTGGTGCACCTCTGTGTCTCCAAGCGAGGTAGTACCAAGACCGGAACAGTCGACATCTTAACTGATTTGAATAATGACACAAAGTGAAGACGTACGGTGTTGACAACCACCCAGCTGTGGGATTTAAACGTCAAAACTAGGGATGCACAATATTGGATTTTTGGCCGACATCCGGTATGCCAATATGCTAAAAGTTGTTTGGCAGATAACCGATGCTGATACCGATATTTTATATACTTTCCTTTGTCAGAACATAACCCTTTTATTTAGGCTTATTTTTTACAAAAATTGTGCAACCGCTGTAAGAGCTGCTGACATATGTTCAATAACAGCCATATGATATGCATAGCACTTTAACTTATATTAAATGAAAAATGTTAAATGTTAGCATTAGTCACCTGCGATGCTGTCTCACTTGTGGAGGCTTGTTCCGGGTTCCTAGAGTGGGATCCTTTGCACTCCTGTGCATGAAGGACAGCCTTTCTAAGTTCAATGTTTTGCCTATCCATTGTGCTGTAAGACTAATCATGCTAACGGGGCTAACAGGACGTCCAAATGGCTGTGGTAAAACTCACTCAAGTCATGCTATCGGCTATTGGCTTCTCAATGACGTCGGAAATGACGGCTTGTAACTCGGGTAATGTTACTTCTGAAAAATATCTCTGACTGGGGACAATGTAGCGAGGCTCAACGTAATCTAAAAATCTTCGGAATCCAACATCCTCACCAATGAAAAATAAAACGTCCACACCGTCGACATTTTGAATTATCCTCTCCGCCATAATGGTACGTCCACACCAAACAGCTTTTCAACTGCAGGAGCGTCCAGTTTACATGCAAAGTCAATGGGGGACGTGCCTCCAGGCGCGTCTTGGCGTCGGGCGTCACGTCACGTGCGTGTTGAGCGTGCTGGAAAGCGTTTTCCGTGCACGTGAACCCGCGTCAGCCTCTAAAGCACGCGTTGATTTAGCTGAAGATTTCGCCGTTCAAACGCCGTTCAACTCGTGTGTCAACCAATCAGGGAGAGTCGGGGGGAGCTATGTGACGCGGAAACGAGGGGACGGGTATTGCGCAACTATGTGACGTATTGTTTGTGGGACACAGAAAAAACCTGCAAAGTCGTGTACTATGGAAGAGAAACTCATTGTAGCTGTGTGTTCGCGACAAGTCCTTCACGACCAGTCAAGTCTGCTCTACAGAGACAGAAATAAAAAGGTCCTTGCCTGGCGGAGTGCAGTGAGGAACTCGGTATACCGGTAAGCTCCTCCCCCCCCCCGCCACGCCGCCGCAGCTTCGCGTTCTGGTCTGGACACCACTGGGTCCAGTGCGTCCACTTGCGTGCGTGACAAGCTTTTTTGCAGTTGAAAAGCTGTTTGGTGTGGACGTACCATAAGAGCAGGTAGGCACACATGATGTCATTGCGTTGCGCTGCCGCTGCAACATCATCGCGTTGTGCTTCAGCTGCAGGCAAAACAGTACCTTTCATATCGGCAAGTTATTTTAGTGGAATGGCCGATGTCCGATATTGAACTTTAACGCTAATATCGGCCGATACCGATACCATGCCGATAATATTGTGCAATATTGTGCTTATTCAAAACCCCATGGCTGGAATCATTTCAGGGTAGAACATTAGGTGTGTGTATTTTTTAAAAAAAATTACTTTTCAAATGCTCAAACAAGCATTTTATTTTGAACTTTTTATTTACATTTGTATTTGTTTTAAACAGTGGCAAACTGGGGTGACTCCGAGCCACGCAAGTCCACCATAAAATGATCCAACCGCATCTCATACTGCACAGAGACAATTGCTACATCAAGTTCATTTGCAATGTTTTCAAAAATGTTACGAGTAAATTATAGACGTTCATCCCACATATGGCTCATAGAGCAACACGTAAGAGCAGCTATGTTTTTCTCCAAACCTCTTTTGGTTGTGCTCTGCTTGCTGTACTCTGAAAGATCACTTGTGGGCGGGATGTGACCGGCTTCATCAGTGACTTATGTACAGCTCAATGGAGTTTAAAGGTGTACTGGTCTGTGCAGTCCTTTTGCGGAGGCTATAGATTGCTGTATTGTTGTATAATAGTTTGTTGGCGATCGAATAATAATGTTGTATGCAGTACTCGTGTTACTCTATTTTTAATCCATTGGGTAAAACAAAACGTTTTACCATTTAAAGACAATTTAATATGTACGCCATTCACCAGAAATGAGAATGCACAGACACTTTTCCACGATTTTGTTTATAAAAATACAAATGTTTTTTCTTCCATAGTGACATCAGAACATCAATAGTTTACACGGCCATCTTTAACAAAATGGAAACGGCTTCTTAAATTTTGCATTGTAGCAAATTTGTTGTTGGTCTCTTTCAAACTGTAAATACAATTTTTTATTAAATATGCTATAATAAATAGATAAAGCAAACACTGTTGAGAGCAAATCTGCAACATAACATCTATACTGTAGCAAATTACAGCAGACAACATGATGGGAACCATGCAAAAAGCTTCTTGGAGGGTCTTTGGCTGGGAAACAACACTTTGCAAATAAGGCATACCAATCTGATCAGCAGCAATGGAAATGTAAAATTTTTTTTTTTTTTAAATAAAGTCACTGGTCAGTTCAGCAAAAACACAGAGCCAAAAGTCAGAGAGATTCAAGTATAGATACCAAAGTCCATTTAAGCATTGTGTTTAAGAGTCGTCTTCTGTTTTTATAACATGAAACAAGGTGACATTAAAGATCACCTGGTGTCCATTATTCCAGGCGTACAGCGCTCTTTCCCTGGCGTTATAGTCAAGCATTGAAATGTGAAAGTACTGGTTGTGGAAGGGAATGTCTATGTACTCATACGTGGACGTCTTAGTGGAGTAAGCATAGTAAACCTTGGCTCCAGACAGGTGAGAGTTAGTGATGTAAAGCGTCCCGCAGATCATGAATGACTCTCCTGCATTCCTTTTGGAGTACTCCGTGTTCCAGGTCTTCAGAACCTGCAGGGTGTCGGGGTCTATCTGAGAGATGACTACATTCCCAGCATTTTGGTTGGTTGCGTACACGACCCACATTCCCAGCTCGTCGGCCATGACGTCGATGTCAGAGTATCCGCCCCACGTGTACGGGTACATGTTGTGGAAGCCGGCGAACTCCAACGCTCGTTGGGCATGCACGGTGCCTGTCTCAAAGCTGTACTTGACGATTATGTTGCTCTGGTACTTGTTGTAGTAAAGCGATCCGTTGTAGACAATATGGTTGGTTCCCTCCCATTTAAACGGGAGGTTGTAGGTCCGAGAAACCGCTCCTGCCACAAAGTCTTCTGTTGTCTTGTACTCGCGTACAATTTTGCTGTTGGTGTAGCTGTCCATGTACCAAACCTGCACCACAGAGAAAGGAGGGAATGGATTGTCAGGTTTGATGATCATGCCACAATCAGCCACAAATCGCTATCACACCTAAATGACCAGACTAGACAGAGTTTTAAAAAGTCGTTAGTCTCCTGCCAACCTTGGAAGATGACCCTGCTTTACCTTTAAAAAATCTATTCTGCAAAGTGGATGACCATTACTGGGTCTTGGTGAGGTCTTCAGGGGCTATCAAGATTTCAGTGGCAGATCCACATCTGTTCATTTCTATAGGCTATTAACCAGTGAGGAACCCTTAGGGCAGGTGTGTCAAACTCACTTACAAAAGGGGCCAAAATTAAAACCTTTTTCAAACTAAGGGCCAATTTCAGAAGCGACATGAACTCAAATCAGATACCCAACATATTTTCTTGATCACAAGTTCCTCAACAAGTGTTTGATTGGTCTCATTTGATGTTCTATGTTGTGCTTTTGACATCATAACCAAAGATTACTGAAAGAAATCCAGAGATACAAGTATTTTACGTTTCACATAACATCTTGAGGGCCAGATAAGATGTCAACGAGGGCCACATTTGGCCCCCGGGCCTTGAGTTTGACACATTTGCCTTAGGGCCTTCTTCGCCCTCTGAGAAGGCTCAGTATGACCGTATATCTGTGTTTGAGCAAGGAATGTTTTTAGTTCATGAAGATCGAGTTATCCAATCAGTTTATTTTAAATTTGCATCTCCAGGCAGAAACACATTTGAAGGAGCTCTTAGGCCTTTATAAGTAGAGAGGCTAAGCTCAAACAAAGAGTCCTTAGAATGGGTTTAATACCCATCACAAACTTTAATCAATCAAGTTGATTTAACAAATGGGCAGGGCCAAAACACAGGGCTCTGCACGAAGGCCTTGCAAGGCATTTTTTTGGATTATGTAAAGATTTGTTATGCATTTAGCTGCAAACTGTAAATTCAAAAATCCACACTGAAATTGTAATCGCTCTAAAAAAATTAACATTTACAAGATAACTTTCAATATTTCGGTTGTTTTTCAGTTTCATCACATGGTGGAATTTTACAGAAACAGTAAGTTCTATGGATTACTGTTAAATTTCAATGTGAATTATTGAAATTACACATTGTGCTTGAACTCAAGAGATTGGGTGAGCCTTCTAGGTAGTCTCAGGACAGAAATAGGTGGACTTTTTCAGGTTATGTGTTAAGATGCGCTGTTGGTTTTTCTGCCTATTATTAGGTTAGGATCTATGCTTAATTTGTTGATACTCTAAAATAAGACACAATAAGTCAGATGTCATACGTGATGCATAAAAAGGAACAAAGCACTTCCTGTTTAGCGATGTCCCAATTTGAGCAATAGCAACTACAGTCAAGTAAGCAGACCATGACTTCATGGCAATGATAGCATTTATCAGGTTGCTACAATGATGTGTCCTAACTGAAAGCTGAGGTTTTATAGCCATGGTTCTGCTACAACCCCATCATGCCACATGCCACATGGTAGGGATAGGGTGTGCTGTTCAGAGACAACACGAGATGTGCAATGACAGTGGATCCTGGGACTTTTGGGTCCCGAGTCAGCTGCTCTGCCTCTACCCCATCTAATAATGGAAATTTGAGTCAGCACAGGGCTTGGGAAATGGTGCAGCCATGAGTGTAAAATGTAGGATCGCTGTGGAAACAAGCTGTGAATATATATACAATGGTGAGTGTGCAGGATTTCATGGATGCAGAAACTGAATAAATATATTTGGTGCAAGCTAAGCACCTAGCATAATCGTGATCCACACTGGTGGATGTTTTCCAAATTTGTACAAATCCAGCCATGGAGTTCAAGGAGAGCTTAGCAGGATCATCGTCCTGTGTTAGGGGACTCATTTATGAAGTTGATTTGTTCGTTTTCAGTAAACAAAATATTATCATACCCTTTTTATTCTGCTAAAAACCAAGTGCTGTTGTAATATTCAGCAGCACAACCCAGACATAATAAACACTGTGCAAGTCTTGGAAAGCACACTCACCCGGTTGTTTCTGCTTGATGCAAGCGGATCAGTCATCCAAGCCCCAAACCGAGTTCCAGATGTCTTTATTGTCACAGGTCCAGTGATTTTCATTAATTTCCCACACGCTGTTAATAAAGAAAAAGCAGAGATAAGATGTGCAGGGGAGGCTCCAGATAGATTTCTCAAGCCAATTTCATGCTTGTGCCACCTGAGAGTGAGGCCTCTGTGCATACTAAGATAACACTGGCAGCAAGATGCTTCAAAAACTCCACGCCTAATTGTGCAACTGCTGTTTGAAGCCAAAATATTTTTCTTCTTCTTTAGAGCAGCTAAGGACTTAAATACACATACCTTTCAGAGCTTTGAGTTAAACTCCTATAAAAAAAAAACCAATTTAAACAACTTTTGTCTTAACGGAAAGATACAAATCAAGAGCAGTGTAAAGCAAGTGAAAGCACACTAGACTTTTTCTGAAGAAGCAGGGATGTAACTAAATGTCAAGGCTGCAAGCAGCCTCACTTTCTGCTCATTAGGAAGCAATTAGGAAGAACATGTTACTCCTTGTTGCTGTCTTTAAGTGATTCTGGAGCGTTCTGCTCTTAAAAGCGACCAGTCCTCTGAACAACTGACAAGAACATGAATACATTTGCCTCTTTTCTGTTTCTCAGGGAGAAAAGCTGAGGGCAAACAAAACTCTATTCACCACTTGTTTTAAAAACAAAAAAACAACAACAAAGAAATAACAGCTGTAAAGATAAGTCTAAAAGAGCTAAGTCTGGTCCTCTGGACATTCAAATAAATAAATAAATAAATAAAAAACTTTAGAAATGTTTCATCTTTCGTCTGAAAGACTTCCCGTATTTTCCAGACTATAAGTCACACCTTTGTGCCTAATTTGCATGCCCTGCAACTTATAGAGAGGTGAGACGTGTTTATGGATATTTCCCCATATTTTTAGACCAATTTTTGGCTCAGATATGACCGTTTTTCATTTTGGCAAAAATGGTGCAGTATCACTTTCGGCCGCTAGGGGTGCAGTACCACCTTTGTCCGCTAGAGTACACCGACCGTTTCCACCTCTTGTGTCCGACGGCAGCCTCCTCTGGTCGGACACACACTGTCGCTGCCCGGCCTCCTGCTCAGGAGGTATGAACTACTGTTAGCTCAGTGTTTGTTAGCAAAATAGGTCAAGAACCACAGGACAGAATTTACTTAAACTTACAGAAAGTAATTACTTGGTGGTCATTTACAAACTGTTAGCTGTTGGAGTTATTTGACACATCTTTGCTATAATTTTCAGCAGACAAATAATTGTTTTTACCGTGTTAATCTTGTTAAAAGTCCTTACGTGCATGCTTATGCGGCTGCCATTTTCAGCAGGGCAAATGACGCGCTGACGCGTCACGTAGCAGTGACGCATAATAGATGCGACTTATATAAAGGTGCGACCCGTTTATGGATTTTTCAAATTTATTGACAATAATTGGACAAAGCGACTTATATAAAGGTGCGACCTATAGTCCAGAAAATACTGTACTGTACTCAGTCTGAGATGCTGTATTCAGCTTAAGGCCCCAGTATAGCTGCACGTTAATCCGAGCGCCGAGGCACGTCGTGCATGCGCCGTGTGAGCGTCGCGGCAAAAGCCTTTGATCGCGGGCGTGAACGCGCCAAGGTCAAATTTTACTACGCCTACGCGCGCGCGTTGATAAACTGCCTCGCGTGTCAGCAAATGACCAATCAGCGACCTCAATTTGTCCTGCTCCGCCCGGCTGCAGCTGCTGGAGCCTGCACTCCAGAGAGCTGCGCTTGCACAGAGTATAAATGAACTGCCGGTGCGCAGCACACGCGAGTCCAGCGGCGCTGGACACAACGGACAGCTATACTGGGGCCTTAAGTCTTATAAATAGCACCCTCTCACAGTGGATCAACCAGTTTGCTGATGACAGCCGAAACCAGCTGCTCACATGATCAAGGAGGACCATTAGCCTAACGATGGATCGTTAGCACCCTGATGGTTGTTTGCTATTCACAGAGGGCTGAGTGATACTAGCAATAACAGCATTGTAAGAGGGGGACAGATGAACCCGGAGGCCTCCATTTTAGATAAGGATGCGCTCAACAATCTAAGTTTCCTTGGAATAAATAACTACCAGTACCTTTTTTTTTTTAAAGATATAACTCATCTGTACATGTAGGTACAAGGTCAACTCTGAAGTTACACCACATCCTTTCTATATCCCCTACGGTTATTTTCCTCTCTGGTACCCTGTGATACTAAAAGAGGAAAGGGGAGGTTTGTGGCAGTTTTTACTTCTTGTAATATTTCTTGTGCTAGCAATTCTTCGTGCATTAGTACAAAATCAGAGCTATTTTTCACGGCGACTTCAGAAAACCCTCGTTTTATAAAACACTCACCTTTAAAAAGTTTAGCACCCAGACAGAGAAGTAGAAATTAACTGCTGGTCCCATGTTAGCATGGTTGGACCCTCTCAAGTCAGGACTCAAGCAGATGTTTGATGCAGAACTATCAACTGTTTAATGACAGACCAAGTCTCTGGTTCTCAGGACCTGGTGGGCCACTGGAGGACCTCAACATGACGTGTGGACAGGTGTTGTTAACAAAAACTGTTCAGAGTCCTACATGTAGACTGGCATAGTACTGTGCCGTCAGGCCGTCTGAACATATCCTACCTCATTGTCCCCACCAGGAGTCACCTGACTCTTCACAACATAAACAGGGTTGGTCTTCCTCCCTTGATGTCTCCGAGGACCCCAACAAGGTCCTCCATGATCATCCAGAACTAAGATTTACTGCAGAGCATAATACAATGCCACTTGTCATCAGGTCCTACTTTCTGGTTACAGTTCAACTTCAAACTCATCCATCTCTGCTCTGGTGTTGCAAACAGATCTGCAGTCTGAATGGTGACCTCATAGTCCGTAGTCTATCTAGTCATGGAGATGTATCAAATGAGACAAGAGGTCAAGAGTCAAATGCATGTCAATGTCATGGGACTGATGTGGTCTTTCCTTTGGTAATCAGTACCTTTGCGGTGTGTGTGGATGCCATCATGGTTCTAAAATCAAGTTACTTGGGGAAGCTGTGGCTGTGTAGTTAGAGCAGTTGGCCTCCAATGGGAGAGTTGAGGGTTCAACTCCACCAGCAGTCACATGCTGAAGTGTCCCTGAGCAAGACACTGAACCCCTCATTGCCTCTGATGTGTGTCCTATCGGTGTATAAATGTGATAAAGCACTGATTATTCTTTTTATAGATTATAGTAGAGTGCTGTATGAATGGGTAAATGAGGGTACAGATTGTGTTGTAAAGCGCTTTGAGTATCTGGATAAGATAGATAGGTGCTATGTAAATACTGTACAGTCCATTTACCATTTACCATTTACTGTGACTTCTGTATGCCCCATGCACCTGGCCATTATAAGCAAACCCAATAAAACCCTTGTTCAACCCCATTGAGTGCTATTAATGCATCTACGGGGCATCTTTGACTGAACGAGAACACAAGTTCTGTCCTTTGGTGCCTATTCTATGGATGGGGTTTCTTGCAAATCAAATCACACCCATTACTGGTCTAAATGTGGACCATCCAAATACACCCAAATCCTCTGTTCTAGGTGCGTAACTTTTCTTATCAGGGAGTGTTTATGGATCTTCTTGGGATTTTAAAATGTAATTTAATGTAACACAGTAAAAGCACTCACTCAGTTTCCCCATGCAGCTGCGGAGCCTGTTGTCCAGTTGCAGGACTCGCTGATAAAGCTCGTCGTAGTCATAGACACCAAGCTCCTCCTGGAGGCCCATCAGCACCACAGACAGATTCCTGATCTCCTCCTTGAAGTGGGAGATGAGCGCAGCATCCATCTTGTACTGTTCCAGAACAGGGATCAATGGCTTCAGCTCGTCCATCTTGTCATTAAGCTCCTGCAGAGATGACGGCAACAACAGCAGAAACAGAAAAAAAGAACAGAGATGGACATCGGTGAAGAATTCAGATTGTAGAGCCAGTGGGGCAGAGCAAAACTACACAGAAAACATCTGACAGAAGGGCAAACCATTAACCACCAACATTATGTTATGTTCGTTTCTGAGGTACAGCAATAATGTTCGTGGGTCAATTTGACCCGGGGAGTGTTTAATCATGTAATAGTATCAGAAACCCAACAAATCCTCCAAAACATTTTTGTATCTGATTATTAACTCCAATACTAACCATGTCAGTCAATATTTGCGCAATGATGTTTTTTTTATTTCTCATAAATAAAGGATAATGACGACAACTAACTCATTTGGACATAAAAAACATGATTTACATTTTTTATGTTTTCTGAAAAAACCTACACACAAAAAAACAATAATTATCCTTGAAATTGATTTTTGTAAAAAAAATTATATTACATTTTAATTTTTTTTTCAAAGGGTGATCTTTATAATTGAACTTGAGACACATATACTGTTCTGGGTCAAATTGACCCGCTAATTAAAATCAAGACAAACGAGTCATGAAGATTTGTATTGAAAGTAAACTTCATTCAACCACTCGGATTACTCTGGAGAAAATATGAAAAGTCTCCAGAGACATTGTGGCCCTAAATATTGCCCAGCCTTTCTCTGCATCCCATAGACTGGATGTTGATTCATCCTTTGACTTGTAAACTCCGGTCAGAATGAGAACCCCCAAATATGCATGTAAATGCATTTGGTCCAGCTCCTTCCACTTCTCTCCAAAAACTCGCCTTCCTTCTAGATTTGTCATTTGAAGAATGATTTTTTGTATTACATTAGGCATGAGTAGCTCAAAGACCGACTTGATATGTGACTCGAGTTACTGCCATCCTAGTAGGCCCTGGCACTGTCTTTATTATATTTTCTGCACACTGTTTTCCGAGGTGCTTTGTTGGAGATGAAGACCACTGAATTTCACAATTTTTTGACATGAATGTCTTGCTTGGAGAAACATGAATATCACTTTCATCAGTTGGTTCATAATCAGAATCAGACTCAGAATTGACCTCAATACTGTCTTCAGCTTCAGACACCTCCTCTTCTATTTCACTGTCATGATCAATGAGAAGATCCAGCACTTCCAGGGCTGTAAACTTTTTTCCTGCTGCTCATTTCCTGACCTCTGACAGTGACAATATCACATGTACCTTCAGTGTGTGATGTGTTTAGGACTCCCTTGCAGAGAGTATTTATGCCCTCCCATCCCTCCTCTTCTGCTGAGTGTCCATTCAGTGTGGGTGGAGTTTTCCCACGGGAACAGAAAAGGTTCCCGTCAAAATTTGTATAAACACCTGCTTTCTCACAGTTTCCTTGTGAAGTAAAGAGAATAGTGAGAAAGTGGGTTTGTGTGAATGCATGTGTGCATGTGTGTGTGGTATGTGTGTGGTATGTGTGTGGTGTGTGCATGCGCACATGTGTGTGTGTGTGTGTGTGTAGTGAAATATATCTCATAGTTTCAAGGAAACAAATAGAATTGAATTTTTTTAACCCATTTTACCCTTCAATTTGACTGCCGGGTCAAATTGACCCGAACAGTATAGATGTAACAAGTAGACGTAGCGGGTGGTACAAATGTGTAAAGTGTATAATTTTCAATTTATATGTTGATTGGAACTATTAAAACAAATAGAAAAAGTTTCATGCAGAAAAAATATTTTTAACTATTTTTTAAAAAAAATTAAACTTTAAAACGGGTCAATTTGACCCGCAACATAACAGGAGGGTTCCTTATTTGCGGTCTGTAAATAGCTTACCACAAATTATTGCACAAAAGATGTACGACTTTATGTTGACTCCAAATACTTTTCTAAATTCATTAATGTGGGAACAACAATGAAGCTAATCTCTGCCTGCTTTACCAAGATGGAAAATTTAAATTTCAGACAAAAATATGCACAAAAAGAACAATAGCCGTGACACCAAATCCCTGTTTTAAGATGTTGTCATTTTTAAAAACACCTGAGATGTAAGGCTCCTATGACATGGGATTGGGACTAAATAAAAAAATAAAATAAAAAGTCAGTGGACAAGTGACAAACTGGTTCCAGCCTTGCTGTTTCCTCAAGATCTCTGAGGTTCAGGATCAGCTAGGAGCTGCCGATTAACGCCAAAAATACACTGCACGCGGTCCGAGTCCGCTCCGCTCCGGTCCGACCTCCGCAGCAAATACGCACCCATTATAATCAATGAGATAAAGTACACTGGCTCCGCACGGCGGCGGCGAGCTGCGGCGAGCGGACGGCAGTCCGTCAAAATTAGAAATTTTTCTATTTCTGCCGGACGACGGAGCTGTGCCGGAGTCAACTTTTGAAGATTACGTCGCACCAACAGGAAAAGGAACGAGCACAACTTCCGTATTTACAAAATAAAATCACCACGGGCGGACTAATCCTAGCTCTATACGGATTTATTTGTACAAAAATGCTGTCAAACTATCATTTATGACTATTCTATGACTAAACTATTATATTTATGACTATGACTACACCTAATAACGCAATACAAGAAATAAATAAATAAAAAAGTATTTTATTCTGAAATGTAAACATCACTTCCTGTTGCTCAAACCATGTCCTGTCGCTTATTTACGAGAGAAGATCAAGGCAGCCTTTACTGTTGTTCTCCTTCTTCCACCGAATGAATTGTTTTGTTCTGACTTCATTATTTATCACTTGATTTATCGCGCAATCTCGCAATTCCCGCGCATGCGTCTCAGAGCGGCGCATCCAGGCGGACCTGAGCGGAGCGGAGGCAGTGGACTTTGGACTCGCTCAGCTGCGACCTGCGGGGCGGAGCGCACTCGGACCGCGTGTAGTGTATTTTTGGGGTCACAGATCATCATTGGTGGGACCGCCTCGAGAAAAGTAGGAGTTGTTGCTGCTCTGGATATGGATTTACACACCCAGCAACAACCTTCTGATACCATTTGTCAAAAAAGATGGTAACGGGTTAGTGGTTTGGGCATCTTGCAGTCATTGAGTCGACTCAACTCACCTGTAGACCAAGATTTGTTTATTGTCGTGCTAACACATTCGACAGTTTTTCCAACTTCTACAGTCTGTCTACATTTGTCATCAATCATTCACTTATTCCAAGTCAAACTGACACTAAATGTTTCTAAAACCAAGGAGACACTTTTCCACCAAGCAGAAAGTTGGTGTCAGCAGTTCTTCCATCGATCACGTCCGTTCATGGTGTTTCTATTGAGCCTGTGGGCTCACTAACCACGTGGGAATTTGAATTGATGCAAATCTCTCCCCATGCTGAAAACCATTTGAAGAAACTGAAATTGAAACTAGGACTTTTTCAGGACCAGATCTTGTTTAAGTTTAAATGAAATCCTGGAAATGAAAGGAAACGACTGGTAGCTTCCTTTTTCTTACCAGCTATTGATTATGGTAACATTGTTTATGAGTGCCTCTGGCAGCTCTTTGCAGATGTTGGATGCAGTCCAACAAGGCACACTGAGGTTCATAACTGGTTGTAACAACCACGCCCATCACTGCACTCTGTACTCATTGGTCAGCTGGTCATCGTTATCTACATGAAGGCTCTTGCACCGGTGCATCTTCATCTATAAATCACCACTCTGCACCCATCATATATTTCCATCTCTCAGTGCAGTTACAGTGCCACTCACTTCATTATCTACAGTGTAGTGCGGACTGAACTTGGCAACAAAAAAACCCAACAACCTCTTGCTCTGATCTTGTAATCTGGAACACCTTGCAACAAAATCTGAAGTTGCAGCTATCCAACAGCTGAAGATGGAGCCAAACTGGGTCCAACAACAGGACAATGACCCCAAACCCCTAATATGCAACAGAAAGGGTCAAGAAGAAAAGAACCAAGGTGCTGCAACGGTCAAGTCAGAGTTCAGAACCTCAACTTGACTGAAATGCTGCAATGGTACGTGCTGAGCAGAAACCTCAAAGCAATGCTGGAAAGAAGAGTGGGCAAAAATCCCTTCACAGCCATGTGAGGCAAACAGAAAACCAGTAAGAGTTACTGTTGCTAAAGGAGGTTCTACAAGCTACTGGATCAGGGGATAGACCCAGATTTGAAGTCATGCTGGTTCAGTTTTTGTTAAATATACATATGTATAATGTCACAGTGGGATCTGTTGTTTATTTTTTTATATTTGAGGTTTGAATCATTTTAAAATGGAAAAGGTCAAAATTTACTTTTTTAAAACTAGATCTATTTCATTTCCAAATCTAGAACTCCTTTGCTCAGAATGGCCCTCATTCACGAACCGTTCGTACGCACAGATTTGTTCTTAATAATAATAATAATAATGTCTATTCCTGTCATCTGCGTATGTTCCCATACACAGACGAAATTCGTCTCTGCATTTAACCCAACCACCTACCAGGTGGTGCAGTGAGCAGCCCGAAAGCGCTCGGGGAGCTGGAGAAATAGGTGTGCACTCATAGACACCCCAAGCTGGGTAGTGGCCGGGGCGCGAACCCGCGACCTTCGGATCCGTAGTCCAAAGCCCTGCCACTAGACCATCTTGGCTCTGCGTACGAGCGATTTAGGATCATTTGTGGCATTCAACAATGTTTTCGTATCCTAGGATTTTTCTCAGATACGAACAAAATTTACGAGTGGTCCGGACCTGTCGTATAATTTACGAGCAGTCGGTCCGCTGTTATCCAGATGGATTTCCTTCACTAATAACTTCATATTTCGTTATTTAGAAAATATTTTGGGTTTAAAAAAATCACGCACCATAATTATTCTTGACAATAGGTTATTCTGTTTGAATTAGAATTATAATTTTAAGTTTAATTTGTCTGGTGTGTCGCGCAGGCTTCAGTGAGTCGTGCGCTCCCCTTGGTCATCAAAGCCGCTCCTCATATTAACACCCAGGTACATAAAATTCCCATACACCGCCGCAGAACAAGTACGAATTAAGACTGATTTTCATGCTATTGCTGGACTGCTGTGCCAAACACCATCGGAGCAATAGATTATTATATCTGATTCGAAATATAACCTGCAGAATGTGGTTGCGCGATGACCAAAAGGAGCGCGCATGACTCATTTGTGCTGCAAAACATGTTGGCACGCGTCTTGCAGCGTGGCATTTATTGTCCATCCATAACGCAGACTATTCCTCCTGTCCGTGCTGCGGCGAGACGTTTGTTTGAAGCCATTTTCAGATCAAACCATTTATTCTTGATTTCTGATACTGTACGACCCACGGGACACACAACATATGCACTACAATATTAATATGAAGTTAACTGTAGTTTCGAGACATTTTAAAATGCTTCTGTTCAAAAACACATCCGACACTTGCGGGGGGGGTGGGGGGTAGCGGTGCGCCACAGCTCTTCTGAATAAGTGAAACTATAACACAGTTGTTTACACTAACATTAAAAATATTTGACCATCCGACACCTGCGGGGGGGGTGGCGGGGTGGCGGTGCGCCACAGCGCGACTGAGAGCAGATCTCCGAACGCGTGAAGTTCCTCCTTTTACTTCTTGAGTTTGAATGAATGGACACTTCCTGCTG
>JBBPBX010014166.1:0-33466 GCA_038048925.1 Garcialebias charrua
CTGCCGATCGATATGCCTACACATGGTGACACTGACTGTTTAACAGCAGGTACCGCGGAAGGCACAAAGGGGTCCTCCAACGAGAGCACAATCCCGGTAAGTGAACCTTCAGCAACAGGTGAGGCAGAAAAGGCCCAACAAGAGAGCCTCCTCTGCGAGCTGAAACAGTCAGCACTCACTGAACACTACCTACCGCAGGTAGTCAAAGGTGTTGAGATCCAAGGATCCCACACCGATGATGCTGTTTTGTCTCCTTGGACGGAGAAATCAGCGATCAGCCAAGCTTTCTATGGAACCTTGGTTAAAAAACAGTTGGGTCTAGAAATGAACAAAAAGGCTTTCCGCTTTTCGTTGGACCCCAACGATAAACAGGTAATGACCGCAAAAGGGATCATTGACCTGAAACTGATCTGGAACCAACGAGAACTGGATCACCCGTTCCTCGTGGTCCCGAACTTACCACATGCAACCTACATAGGCTCCGACATTTTGGTAAGATTAGGTGTCCGAGTGGACATCAACAACAATGTACTGTGGTCACTGGATACAGCCACGAAGGACTCTCCTGTGCTGACCACAGAGAACCTTAAAGCTGGACAGACCATTCCAGAGGTCTGTCAGATTGCTAACAGCCATAACACTGCGGTACCACCACAGGTTATGAACAAGCCAGTGATGTGTCACATCATGAAAGGACAAGCTATTAGCACAAAACAGGCATACTTTCAACCATCTCCTATGTTTTTCAACTTAGGACTGTCCATGGAGGCCACATTCCAAGTGACCCTCGACTGCAGGACCACGACTGTTGCTGTGTGCAACACAAGCACAGAAGAGGTACTGATCCCAAAAAACACACAGCTAGGATGGTTGATCTCCACTGATTTTCATGATTTTGAGCTAAGCATTCCATTTCTGGGAGGACTCCCAGAGAACTTGATCCCATATCAACACACGGGGCAAGTCTTGTTCACGAAACCAACACAGGCCATAGCTCTTTTCTCCCCCACTGAGTCCGACCAGGACACTGTCCGCAGGTTCGGTTTCAACAAAGGAGACAGTCTATGCCCCCAAACTTACAGTGCACTACCTGTTGACAGGTTTTACGACACTGAAGGGGACTCACTGGAGCTCCCCAAAGAACAAGAACCCCTCTCAGTTGCTTCACAGATTGACCAGGTGGTCGCCCAAGCCGACGCCCTGAAAACTGATGAAGAAAGGGACAAACTTCGCAAAGTTCTTTTAACGTATGAGAAATCATTCTCAGCTGACTCGATGGATTGTGGGTTGACCACGCTCCACACAGTGAGCATCCCAACCCCGCCTAATGCTCCCCCTGCATTTGTCAGACAGTACAAGATTCCTCTGGCAGCACATCAACCTATCAGAGAAATCATTAATGACCTGTTAGAAAAAGGTATCATCCGATACTGTAACAGCACTTACTCTGCGCCTTTATGGCCGGTGTTAAAACCAAATGGTAAGTGGAGACTCACTATAGACTACCGAAAGCTAAACAAACAAGTTCCCTTATCCAGATGGCCTATGACGCAACTCCAACAGGAACTGCCCAAGGTCACCAATGGTAAGTACTTCTCGACCCTCGACGTCGCCTCTGGTTTTTGGACCATCCCTGTGCGCGCCGAGGACCAGTACAAACTAGCTTTCACTTTTGGTGGCCGTCAGTACACCTTTAACAGGTGTCCCTTTGGCTACGCTAACTCACCTGCAGAGTTCAACATTTTCTTGAACAAAGCATGTCCAGACGCCCACGAGCGTGGGACACTGATCTACGTGGACGATGTCCTTTTGAGACAGCCAACACTGGACTCACATTTGGCTGAGATCGACCACGTTCTGAATCAGCTGACAACTGCTGGTGCTAAAATATCGCTGTCGAAATGTCAATGGTGCAGAACCAAAGTGGACTACGTTGGCCTACTTGTAGGTCCTGACGGAGTACAACCACAGCTGACTCGCACCCAAGGCCTCGACAATCTCAAAGTCCCCACCAATCTCAAAGAACTACAAAGTTTTCTGGGCGTGTGTAACTACTCGAACCAATTCATCGAGAACTATGCGGACCTTGCGAAACCACTGACTGAACTCCTTAAAAAAGACGTACCATTTGTTTGGACTGACAAACAGCAACAGGCAATGGACGCTCTTATAAACAGGATCAAGTCAGCCCCTTGTTTAGTCTACCCAGACTACAACAAAGAGTTTTACTTGGAAGTGGGCTTCTCAGCTCATTGCATAAGTGCGGGTCTGTACCAGATACACGACAGAGACAAACGTGTGGTAGCCTACGCCAGCAAAACGATGGCAGGCCCCGAGTTGAGATTCTCAGACTGTGAGAAAGCTTTACTGACCACAGTGTGGGCAGTTAAACATTTCTCCAGCTACATTGGTGGACAGAAAATCATTGTGGAAACACAACACCAGCCAGTGACCTTTCTTAACAGTGAACGCATCAGAGATGGTGTGGTGACAAACTCACGTGTTGCAACGTGGCTCATGGCGCTTCAAAGTTTTAACCTAGACATACGTTATGGTCAAAACAAGAAGTCTCATCTGGGGACGGACTTGGCAATCTGCCAGAAGTGTACACAAGATGTACCAGCCACCCAGCCGCCGGTTGAGGTAAAACCCCCAGTAACTGAAGACCCGAATCACCACTTCTTTGATGACAATATCTGCAAAGATATGACAACGTTGTACGTGGATGGATCTTCATTCCTCCGCGACAAGATCTGCAGAGCAGGTGTTGGAGGGGTCCTCCTCCAAGACCAAGAGCAGATAACTTTCAGCTACAAATTAGGATCTCAGACTTCTCAGTACGCTGAGATTGCAGGAATCCTAATAGCTCTCCAGATGGTAGTAGAACGCTCTATCAAGACGCTAGTCATCTGCACTGACTCTAACTATGCTCGTTTGAGTTTCGCTTGTCACCTCGCTGTGTGGAAACAGAACGGTTTCCTAACAAGCGACAGAAAAGTGGTCAAACACAAAGAGCTTTTCATAGCGTGTGATCACTTGGTGACATCACACGACTTACAGATCTACTGGAAGAAAGTTCCAGGGCATTCTAGAGTCCCAGGCGATGACAAGCACTACAATGACATTGCAGACTCCTTAGCCAAAGAAGGAGCCGACGAAGGTCCTCTATGGTCCTTCGACCCCTCCTGGTTAATCGAAACTCTGCCAACACAACCTTCAGTCAGAGTTATGGCAGTCACACGTGCACAGGCCGCAACCAGACCTGCTGACAACGCAGTCTCTGTACGACCTGCACTGACTGACCCAGACATCATCCAACTACAGAAGGCGGATCCTGCTATCAACTCCATGATACTGTACCTGACCGATCCGAACAAAAATAGTCCGTCTAAAGACGACCTGGATTCCGATCCAGACCTTAAGGTCCTCTATCAGCTGCGCAAACAGCTAAAACTAATCAAGGGCATCTTAACTTTCGCTCATGGACCAACGTCCTCACCTGTGTTCGTGGTTCCCCATGACCAAAGGGGGGTGATGTTAGTTCATGCCCATGATCTCCCGTCCGCAGGACACAAAGGAGATAAAGCCACGCTGACGGCATTAAAACAAATTGCCTATTGGCCTGGAATGAAAAAGGATGTCAAGGACTACATTGAAGGGTGCGTGGTCTGTGGCCAGTTTCAGCCAACCAGACCACTTCACAGAGCACCACTGCAAAGCAGAGGCATTGCATTCCCATGGTCTGACCTCCAGATCGACTGGGTTGGACCACTCACTAAGAGCTCTAGAGGAAATAAATATTTTCTCACGGTAACCTGTGCATTCACCAAATGGGTAGAATGCCTACCAGCTCCTAACGACACAGCACAAACCACTGCTATGTTGTTAATGAATCATATATTCTCAAGGTTTGGACTTCCCCTTAGGGTGAACTCAGACCAAGGTACACACTTCACAGGTGAAGTGATGAAAGAACTGTGGAAGACGCTAGGCGTCAAGGCCAACTTTCATGTCGGCTACCACCCACAGGCTTCAGGCCAAGTAGAAAGAGCAAACAGAACTGTGGTGAGTATTTTGAAGAAATACGTGGCTGCAAACCACAAGGACTGGGACGTGAAACTCCCTCTGGTCCTCATGGCCATAAGAGCCACTCCACACACATCAACTGGCATCTCTCCCTTCGAGATGATGACCGGTCGACAAATGACTCTCCCTCTACACCTGTTGTACCAACCAGGCGACGCCGCCATGGCGACAGCCTACACCACACAACAATACATGAAAGATTTGAATGTACACCTCAGAAACACTTTTGCTTTCGCCCAGAAAAACCTGGAAAAATCCGCTGAAGGACGTAAGGCGTACTACGACCAGAAGGCCTCTCACAATGAACTCCAAGTGGGAGACAGAGTCTGGTACTATACGTTCGCCCCAGCAACCGGGAAAGGAGGGTCCGAGACCGGAACTCTCGCCCGCAAACTAATGCCCAGGTGGACTGGACCTCATCTGATAACAGACAAAGTGTCCTCAGTCGTCTACGAAATCAAAATCAGCAAAGGCCGCAAAGAGCCAATTGCTAAATGGGTACATCGAAATCAGATCAAACCTTACAAGGCGTTCAATGACTCCACAAAAGACAAAGATCTCACAAACTCACCGACTTCATGGGATAATAAGGTCGTCCAAACACAAGTTAGTAAATAAACTAATCAGGTTTAAACTACCGTATTTCCCACCCTATAAGTCGCATTGTCCAATTTGAACTTAGAAACGCTAAGCCTAAAACCCACAACAAAAACTAACCTTAACAACCGTTTAAATCCACGAGATTTAATTTGACCTCGGTCATAAAGTTGAGACCTGTTTTTCTTGTGTGTTGCACTTTGGAATCTGACGACAAGAGTGTGTCGAAGCAGTGAAACGTTGTTTCCTTGTTGTTTAGTCATTACTGTTGTCATTAGTTGAGATACTGTTTGGTTCTGAACACTCCCAGCCAAAAAGGTTTTGTATTAACATTGGTTAATGAATGATATGGATTTAACTATGCCAACATGCAGTTCGTTTTGTTAAATCTCAATCGTCGAAGAGTCAATGTAGTTTAAAGCTACTCAAGGTACAATAAACTACACTGGTCTCACAATTTCTAAATTGAACCGATTCGATCGTTTCTATTCTAGATTATCTATTCATTTTGATGAGTCTCGCCATAGACTTCAAAATTTATTAGGAATACCAAATCCTACGTCGTTCGTCTAAAAGACAACAGACATTTAGATCAAACTATATTTCATTTTATGTTAGTTTAACCTAAACTAAGTAATGAATGGAGGAATAGTTTGGAATTAGAGGCCTTCGTTACAGAAGCCCTCCAAAATTCTATAGGTACAGATCCCTATACCTAATTTATAGATTTGATCCACCCCTTAATTGGTAATTGTAGCTGATCTAAACCATGATAGCTTACATACCAGGTGCATATAGGTAAGGCTTAATGTAAAATCCCAATCATAAGCCCACCTTAAAAACCACATAAATGCATGACACATAGAACCAGAGTGGCACGGACTGGAAACCAACCAGCCTCCAACCATCGATGTGGGGACCTGCAGCTCCAACGCTTGGTCTTCAACCTTCATCCAAGGGTCGCCTCCTCTGCGTCAATCGAGGGATCCCCTCTACATGCTGATTATGAAAACAATTGTTGCTGATCAATCAACAAAACTAATCGTTGTGGATTTACTGCTGTGGAATTACCGCTGTGGATTATAAGACTTTGCTTTCCAAGGGATCACAGACTTTGTTTTCCAGGAGTTAACAGACTTTGTTTTCCAAAGGAGTAAAAGCTTTTCGCAATGGGATTACCTCTGAACAGTATGAAATTTCCAAAAACTTTATGGGATTATAATTTTTGATTTTTTTTTTCCACTTGCTGGATTACATCAAGATCAGAGACATTTGGTGGTATCTTTTCATGTTGGACCTCATCCCCGTGGACAGGCGATGAGTTCCAAAAGGGGGGACTGTAGTGATACAACCTTGACCTTTGAAACACTTCTCTGATCACTCTCAGTAATGAACTTTTTGGGAGTTATTCCTGAAGGGACAATAATACTTTTATTAGTTTTAATTTGAATCAAACATCATAAATTAAGTCATCCAGAGACTTCTTTTAATTTTGTTAATTCAAATGTCATCAAATGAATAATTTTATTTGTAAGAGCATCAGTACATTTTAATGTCAGATAAATCAAATACTCTGCTTAATTCAAAATGTTGTACATGGAGGATTTCTCCTCTCCTCTCGAACTTGCATGTGAAGATAAAAGGAACACTTTATCTCATTCATTTTAGCTTGAGCTCAGGACAATCTAGACAC
Organism: Garcialebias charrua; assembly: GCA_038048925.1. Taxonomy (NCBI): domain Eukaryota; kingdom Metazoa; phylum Chordata; class Actinopteri; order Cyprinodontiformes; family Rivulidae; genus Garcialebias; species Garcialebias charrua. Next base: position 6,377 of record JBBPBX010014166.1, read on the forward strand.
CCAAAGACTTTTGTTTTTGTCCTATTTAATAATCAAGCTATTATCATTAATAGGTCCCATATGTGATGCTTAATGACGTTGTTTTAATCAAACCAACAGTATTTTGTTAAAGTGTTAAAGCAAAGGAATCAGTTTTATGATAAAATGCTGACATCTGAAACTAACACTTTATCTTTCTGACAAACTAATCTTTTGACCCCCTTTCAACATGTTGATGTCATCCTCACATCAACTTATGATGCCATTCGGCCAATCAGAAAGAACACATTTTCTGGGTCACGTCTCAGTTAAAACCTTCACATCTTACTTTCTCTAAAGAAGTCTGCTGGAGTAAGCCTCAAACCATGGTCTTCTCCAAAGAACTGATGATCGTCTAGTCACACGCTAAGGACACGTCATTCAGTTAAAGACTTATAACATGCCAAGTTATAAGCCATCTTCAACAGCTGAAAAGCTCTCTTTTATTGACATTCCTTTAAGGAACGTCTTATCTTGAACAACAGCACCAGGAGCTGCCGTTACTTCGGTTCGAGTCAAGGCGCACGTCTGGAGACGCTGAGAATGGTAAACGAACTGACCAAACTGGACCGAGGGAGACTGACCATCTTCACGAGGTAACAAGTCGTCAAATGCTTTGCCAAGGGTACCAACGTGTAGCTTTAATCGGCCGGAGAACTGCCATGTTTCTGGTTAAACACATCAAGATAACTCCCTAAAACTCTTAACTTTTCTTCCTCCATAAATCTTTCCTATTTCTTTTCCCTCTCAACCTAAGCTGGAAACTATATTTTTTAAGTTAAAGAGCCCACAGACTAAATATGCTTAACATCTAATATTTATGTCTGTTGTGTTAAATTTAAGTGTGCTGACGTATTTGAATTGAAAGAAAGTGAAATCATGTCAATCAAGTGTAATGGTGTTAATTTAGTTGATTTTATTTTAAATAAATGATAGTGTCTCTTTGACATATCAAACTAAGTTAACGTCTTTGTCACTTAATGGCTTTGTGTATTTATCCATCATAAAGATCACAGAAATATTGGGTAAACTGAAAAAGAACAGAATCCGTGAATTTACTATTCAATCTGAATAAGTAGATTAATTAAGGATAAAGAGGTCAGTATTAATATTGACCTCCTCATTAATTCTTACAGGTATATGAATTAATATAAATGTATATGTATGTATACTGTATATATATTTGTAGGTATGGGTATGTATATTTATAGAAATCTACTGCAAGGTCATGAAGAATATTAGTCTTTATGCATGTATGTTTCGTTGCTTTGTTCTGTCATGTGCTTTGCAGGATTGCGGACGGAGGTTAGGTGTGTTTGCCTTGTGCACTTTTTGTGGATAATTGTTGTTTTGTTATCTTACTTTCTCTTTTCTTTCGCTCTATTAAAAAAATACATATTGGAGTGAGAGGATGGCTATAAGGTGAGAAGGGAGGCCATCTATAAATGGGAAAAAAATATATATATATATGTTAATAAAAAGTTCTAAAAAATAAACTAAAAACAGGGAGCGCTGGTCCTGTTACCCACACATCAGACCAGCACACAAGGAAATCTGCAGAACCTCGCGCGGCCACGTTGGACCCGAGTTTAATTCGCTCGTGACAAATTCATTCATTTCTCATCATTTCAGTCATGGAGTCAGCGGAGGAGGAAGCGATCACTTGACTTTTGTGTATTTTTGAAGGCATGTTAAGTGCAATTTGAAATAAGAAATATAAAATATGATAAAAATACATTTTTGTGTTTATTTCATTCCTATTCAAGACACTTTGATAAGAATGACTATATATTTAATATAGGCGGATACAGAGTATCTTTGTTTACAATTTTGGTTGGTGGTGTGCCTCATGATTTTTTTCAATGAAAACACTGTGCCTTGGCTCAAAAAAGGTTGAAAAAACACTGCACTACATAATATCACGTTTTTACAACATAATTATCACATTATTACTACATAATATCACGTTTTTACTACATAAGCTCAAAAAATATTATTTCATGGATGAGAGCAATACCCTTCCGTAGATATGCCACACCTGTGAGCTAGATGGATTATTTCAGCAAAGGAGAAGTGCTCACTAACACAGATTTACACACATTTGTGAACAATATCTGAGAGAACAAGGCCTGATGTGTACGTAGACAACATCTTAGACCTTTGAGTTCAGCTCATGAAAAATGGGAGCAAAAACAAAAGTGTTGCATTTACATATTTTTTCAGTATATGTATGTCACAAAACATTAGGAAGTGGTCATATAACTGCTTGGCAGTTCTCAGTTTGCAGGTATGCACGTTTAAAGTCATTCAGTAGCAAAAAACACCATCTTGGCTCTTGCTGTCCATGTGGCCTTGTATAGAGAGAACACAGAATGTGGCTCTCAACTAAAACTCTTCCAGGTTGAGGAATACTTTACCTCTCTCTCTCGCTCAGTCCTGGAAAGCTGCATCTGTTTCAGCATTTGGGACCTCTGCTCCATCACCAGCGTCTTCTCATAAGTGAAGGCTGAGATGTCATTATCAGGCTACGAAGTTGAAAAAAAAAATACACTTATTGGTAACAAACAAGATTTGTTAAGACAAAACAAACAAAAGTTGAACAACAACCAGGTTTGTGCATTCAGTGGTATAATCAAAAAAGGTGAAGGAAGGAACAGAAACACATCAAAAAATCTCTCCAAACATGGATATCCTAACTGGGCCTTTGTCAAGTCAGCGAGGAAATCAGCAAAACACAATAATAAACAGAAAAAGGAGAACAGACAAAAAAACATTGTCATCCCTTATGTTGCTGGACTATCAGAGAATTTCAGAAGGATTTTCAACAAACACAACATCCCAGTACATTTCAAACCCAGCAGGACTCTCTCTCAGACAGAGGCTGGTCCACCCTAAGGACAAAACACACACAAACAGAGTGGTGTAGTTTATGCAGTCCAGTGCAGAGAGGACTGTCCAGACCTCTACATTGGAGAAACTAAGCAGCCCATTCACAGAAGAATGTCCCAACACAGGAGCCAACTCTTCACTTTTACCACCACATTTCGATGTAATGGTCAGGAGATTTGTACCGGCGACTTCCCGATCATAGGCTCATCTTTTCGTACTTCTGCACTACCACTCCCTGACAGCAGTGATAAAATACGGGTAACAACAATAATTATTATTAAAATCATTATTTTTATAGTTATTATTATTATTGTCATTTTATTATATGCTATTATTACTTTGAGTACTGTGAGCCTGGTTCTTGCTAAACTTTAAAATTGAGGAAGATTGTAAGAATTATTTACCAATATAAATCATCTTCAACATAGGACATGCACAAGGTGAAGTGTGGTGCTACTTTGTCAATCAAAATCTCACCATCTCTACTACTTCCACCTCAGCATCCAGTCGCAGGTGATAAAGGAACATTTGGAGATCTTTCTTCATTTGAATACTGTTGTCATCCATTTGGGCTACAGTGAAGATACGCATCTTACATTTTCTCCACACCTGAAGAAAAGAAAGACAATGGTCCTGAAGTGCAAAAACTGATGGATGGACTAAAAGATAAAACAGATTAAAAAGTTTAAGCACAATCAAAGAAATAGGACGATTCAGGGTGCGCATATGAAGAAAAAGTACAAATCTAGGCAACAGAATTTTGGTTCTTGAGTTTTTAAGAATAAAAACAATCAGAATGCATCAACCCACCTTGTGCTGTCGCAGCAGGAAGGGCAGTAGCATCAACAGTCCTCCGTCATGAACCACCCACCACACATCAATGGTACCCTCTCCTAGGCGGTCTTGGTTGGTGGGAAAACTGTCCACATTTTTAGCCACAAGTAAGGCCTGATGAGCTGCTGTGGTCTCACGCACTGTCTCTGGGTGGACAGGAGACAATAGTTTCAACACATTTACCGTTCTGCAATTTTATGTTTTTCTAATATAGTAGGTTCTAATTTTACAATTTGTCTGATTAAAAAAAAACAAAAAAAAAATTTTTGCTGCAAAAAAATGTTTCCTGCAACTATTTACACATTGATCTATGGTACTGTATAAACATTAATGCAAGGTTTAAAATATTTTTTCAATACAAAATGATATTTTGATAAAACTGTGTTCCCATTTGTGGGACTGGGCTACAAAATGACAGAAAAGTTGTCTATTGTATGTGTACTGTTAAAAATCCAGTTGTACATGCAAGGTGCTCTTATTAGAAGTAACATATTGTATCTACCGTATTTTCCAGTGTATAGGTCACACCTTTTTATGGTTTTTTTTCAAGGCCTGCGACCTATAATCTGGTGCAACCTATTTATGGATTTTTTCCCATATTTTTAGACCAATTTTTGACTCAGTTATGAGCCTTTTCAGTTTGGCAGAAAATGGTGCAGTACCACTTTCGGCCGCTAGGGGCACAATGCAGTACCACTTCCAGAGGAGTACACTGACCCAAGAAGAAGAAGAAGACCGTTTCCAGCTCATGTGCCCGAAAAAAAGCTCCTCTGCTCGGACTGACTGTCTGCCTCCTAGGCTGGATGTAGCTTTGTTAGCTCTGTTTGTTTGCTGTTTGTCAGCAAGATAAGTCAAGAACCACTCAGCGGATTTTTCTGAAACTTACAGAATGGAATGGAATCATAGTGTGGACGTTTACAAGTGAGTAGCTTTATTAGATGTTTGAGATTTAAAAAAAAACGATCTTTTATTAGCATAGCTTGTTAGCTTGTGGATGTATATCTGTTTACGGTATGTTATAAATAGCTTCGAAACCAATCGGTGTATATTTTTTCTGCTTACGGAGTGTAATTATAAGGCTTTAATGTACGTTACTATGGTCTCGATAAAACATTTGACATAAAATTTGATTTTTATTCGTGTCAGAAGCGGACTCGTCTCGTGTTAGCATTCGTTTTTTATCTGTGTACTTCTCTTTACGTTATAAATAGCTTCAAAACCACTCGGTGTATATTTTTTCTGCTTACAGAGTGTAATTATAGGAGCTTTAATGAACGTTACTATGGTCTCGAGAAAACATTTGACCTAAAATTCGATTTTTTTATTTGTGTTCTGAGAGGCGGACTTCCCGTGTTAGCATTCGTTTTTATTTCAGTTTACTTCTGTTTGCTTATAAATAGCTTCGAAACCACTCGGTGTATATTTTTTCTGCTTACAGAGTGTAATTATAGGAGCTTTAATGTACGTTACTATGGTCTCGAGAAAACATTTGACCTAAAATTGGATTTTTTATTCGTGTTCTGAGAGGCGGAGGCTCTCGGTAGCAACATGAATGCTGTGTGTGTGTCTCTGTGGGAACCCTGTTGTTAAAAATGTTTCAGAGGTGACATACTGAAGTCCAGTTAGCTGAATTAGAGTTAACAACATTTTGCTAACAAAACCATTCAACATTTGATTTAGGCAAGAGTACACAGTATGTGCATTTTGAACCATATGCTGTGTTGTACCTATGAAGTTTCTCCATGACTGCGGGTCATTAGATTGCCTCCACGTCCCAGGCCAGCTCATCAGGACTGTGTTGTGCTTCATCCCTCCCAAGCCTGCAGACTGAATGAGGTGAGAGAAGCCATCTCTCAGGTTTGAAGACACCACAACATGGCAGAAACCCTTGGTACGCTCGGCTGACATGACGGACTTGATGTTCTAAATGAGAAAATATGAAAAGAACTGAAGTCAAACTTTTATTTAGTAAAGCACATGCCAACTTTGCATGAAATAAACCACAACATAGCAAAAACAACAACAACAACAAAATATAGTAAACAAAAAGCTAAGTATTTAAAGTGTGTGTGACATCATTTTTGAACTTTGCATATAGTGACAAAACATAAACATCTTGTATCATTCAATTATATTCGTTTTAGCAAACAAAATGATATATTAATGAAAATTCCTTTCAAAGTGAGTTTAAAATGAAAAACCGTGTTTTTTCACGGGACATTCGACTACACGCAAATGCAACATCTGTGACGTAGGAGAAGGAGCCTCAGTTTGCGTCTGCCATGATAACGCATACTCATTCTCTGCCAGATCGCCTATTTTTTTTTGTATAACTTGAAAAATGCTGTTACGTTGTGTCGCATTTGGGTGTTCTATCATCAGTGAACAAGTGAGCCTTTTCACTTTCCCAAAAGATGTAAACCTTCGTCAAGAATGGAATGGCTTCCCAAACTGAAGACAAATCGCTCAAATCTTCACTTAGATTGCTAAATTTGTCGGTTTATTTATTGTCCGCCATGAATATGTAAAAGGGGCGTTCTAAAGACGTTCCTTCTCCTATGTCACAGATGTTGCATTCGCGTGTAATCGGATGTCCCGTGAAGAAACACGGTTTTTAATTTTAAACTCACTTTGAAAGGAATTTTCATTAATATATCATTTTGTTTGCTAAAACGAACATAGTTGAATGATACAAGATATTTATGTTGTGTCACTATATTCAAAGTTCAAAGATGATGTCACAGACACTTTAAGGACATTGACAAAAAATGCAAAAATGCATCAAACTCTTAAATTGCTTATTAACATGACAAACAGCTTCATGTCACACTAAAGAACCTAAGCACAGAAAAAATGAACATCTAGAATATACAAAACAAACAATGAACTTATAGAGGCTACAGGAAGTAAGTTATTTTGGCTGCTCCTTTTTCAGGGGTCACCATATTGAACAAACTCGTGTGAAAGATTTAGCAATTTGTTTTACGCTGGATGCCCTACCTAATGCATCCTGCGCTTGAACCCGTGACCTCAGGATTACAAGACTGTGGCGCTGACCACCAAGCTACCACAGCCCACTGTGTGATACGAGGTAAGATCTGATTTTATCAAACTACACAACCCCATGAAAATAACTGGTACACACCAGCTCATCTACATTGAAGCAGCCTGTGTGCACAAATCCATATCTAGTACCGGTACCTTAATTCTACTTTTAATTTGTCTGCTTGTGTCTGACACATTTAGTATACCTGCTCAGCCTTCTTGGCCTCTGCCTCCTTTGTGAGATAGGTTCCCTCGATAACATTCCCCACGATCGTCAGGCCTTTCCCAGCCTTCAGTTGCGTGGTGAAGGACAGCAACCGAGGGTGTTTGACTGCTTGATCTGAATCCAGGTTCAGAAGCACCAATAACTGAGGCCTGGGTACAAAAAAAATCAGAAGGACAAAGTTAGATTTTTTTTGCTAAGTTGTTAACAACAATAGAAGGTTGTTTTATTTTTAACTTTATGCTGAATCTAAGAAGGTAAATTCATTTGTGCTTGAAAAAAATTAAGAAAAAATGTCATACGTTGCAACTAGATACTATGAACATTTGTCCTCCCGTTTGTCGACGCTCAGTGCAGGAGCTATTTGTCCTTTTCAAAGTCAAAGTCAACTTTATTGTCAGAACTGCAATATGTACAGGACATACACAGGACCAAAATTGCGTTTCTCTCAGTCCCTTTCACATTTGAAATAAGTATAATTTGTTTAATTCCTTTATGGTTACTTTTCTGTTTTAATATATTGTTAAAAAAAGTTTTGTTTGTATTTGTTATATCCATCCATCCATTATGTTTTATCCGCTTCTTCCTTTTCAGGTCACGGGGGTCACTGGTGCACATATCCAGAGGTCACTGTGCAGGAGGTGGGGGACACCATGGATAGGTCTCCAGTCCATCACAGGGACACACGAGACAAACAACCATTCACTCTCTCACTCTCACCTAGGGAAAATTTAGAGTTACCAATCAGACTAACATGCATGTTTTTGGTCTGTGGGAGGAAACAGGAGTACTCGGAGAAAACCCACACATGCACCCAGAAAGGCTTCTGGCTGGGATTTGATCCGGCAACCTTCTAGCAGAAAAGCAGGAGCTCTACAAACTGTGTCACCATACAACTGCCACTATACACAGTATCTCGTAATAATTTAAAACCAAGTGAAAAACTTGAAAAATCACGTTTACATTAGTATTCAGACAGACAGACAGACAGACAGACAGACAGACAGACAGACAGACAGACAGACAGACAGACAGACAGACAGACAGACAGACAGACAGACAGACAGACAGACAGACAGACAGACAGACAGACAGACAGACAGACAGACAGACAGACAGACAGACAGACAGACAGACAGACAGACAGACAGACAGACAGACAGACAGACACTATTCATTTGGATTTGAGGCATCCAGTAGCATGTTCTAATTACTGTATACAGAAAAAAAATCATATGAAATAACCAAAAAGAAGCAGAATACACAAATTTGAAAAAGACAAATATATGCACATGCACAAGGTCGTAGGGACTACTATATTTATGAATAATTTATATATGCGTACATATACATACACATATAAGCCTATATATGCGTATGCATGTGCAGTACCGGTATATGCATAATGTAAACATACATACAAAGGACGTACATACATACATATACGTAAGTGTCTGGGGTACCCCACATTTACAAGACTCTATTTTTACTGTACAGGAAGAAGTTGATCAGCCTGATGGCTTGAGGGACAAAAGGCTTACTGAATCTGTCTGTGTCCATCTGCTCACTACAGACTCATGTTCGGGCTGCTGTTTAATAAACTGTATTACAAAGTATTTTACATTATTAGTGTTCGTATACCTTAGATCCTTATATACTGTTTCTTTTTATTCTTTATACCTTAGATCCTTATATACTGTTTCTTTTTATTCTTTAAATTTTTGCTATTTTGGGGTGTTACTGGGATCCTGTGTACACATTTTGTTCCACCGCATGTATCATAAGTGATGCAAATGACAATAAAGAGCCTTGAACCTTGAACTACATGGGAGGACCTGGTCAATGACCTGAAGAAAGCTGGGACCACAGTCTCAAAGAGGACCATTAATAACACACTACTCTGTCATGGTTTAAGATCCTGCAGGGCAGCCAAGGTGCCCCTGCTTACAACAGCGCATGTCCAGACCAGGACCGTTTGAAGTTAGCCAATGGCCATCTGGATGATCCAGAGGAGGCATGGGAGAAGGTCTCGTGGTCAGATGAGACCAAAATAAAGCTTTTTAGTATCAACTCCACTCTCCGTGTTTGAAGGAAGAAGAAGGATAAGTACAACCCCAAGAACACCATCCCAATCGTGAAGCATGGGAGTGGAAACATCATACTTTGGGTGTGCCTTGGGGTCATGTATCATGAGATTTTAGCCAACATCCTCCTTCCCTCGGTAAGAGCATTGAAGATGGGTCGCGGCTGGGTCTTCCAGCATGGCAATGACCCCAAATCCACAGCAAGGACAACTATGGAGTGGCTCTGTAAGAAGCATTTCACGATCCTGGAGTGACCTTGACAGTCTCCAGACCTGAACTCAATAGAAAATCTTTATAGGGAGCTGAAACTAAATATTGCCCAGAGAAAGCCCTGAAACCTAAAGATCTGGAGAAGATCTGTGTGGAGGAGTGGGCCAAAATCCTGCTGCGATATATGCAAATCTGGAACAGAAAACATCCGACCTCAGTGTAACTGCAAACAAAGGTTTCTGTACCAGATATTGAGTTATGTCTTTCTATTGGATCAAATATTGCTTCATGCAGTACAATGCAAACACATTATTTAAAAATCAAATAATGTGATTTTCTGGATTTTTTTCTTCTTCTTAGATTCTGGCTCTCACAGTTGAAGTGTATCTATGATAAAAATTACACACCTCTCCATTTTTTGGTAGGTGTGAAAACTTGCAAAATCAGCAGTGTATCAAATTCGTATTTTCCCCACTGTGTATATATATAATACGTATATATATAAGAATTATCACTAGAAAACATTACCGTCATCCATCAAGTACATTATTTTATCAACTGAAGTTATTGAAGTTCCATGATTTGGTAGACTATAATATTTTATCAGTTATGTATAGGGCTCAAAATAATGCATTACCTTTAAATATCCAAATGCATTTTGTTAAAAGACAAAGTTGTTATAATCTTAAGGGGACAGAGATGTTTGTAAAACCACAATTCAGAACTAGTTTGAAGGGACGTTCTACCTCAATCCAGGGAATTAGATTATGGAATGGCTTGGAGAATGTAGTTAAAAATGCCAAGTCAATGTTTACATTTAAGAAAATGATCAAAACGAATGTGTTAAAAAAAATGAAATAGCGTAATGTGTATTGTATTAGTTAGAAAATTAGAAAGAGTTAGTCATTTTGTACTGTTGGTTGAAGATTATTATTGTTTAATCTGATTGTTGGAAAAAGTTGGTTGAAGATTATTATTGTTTACATGGTTGATTATTATTGTTTAATCTGATTGTTGGAAGTAAGGGGCAGATATAATAAGATTTATTCTTCTTTCTGCTACCTTTCATTTTTTTATATTTTGTACATTATCATTTATGAGATTGTCTTGTATTGTTTCTTTTGTAAAAAAAATGAACAAATTTAATAAACATAAACATAAACATANACAATGATGAGTCCAGCTACAGACAGGAGGTGGAACACCTGGAGAGCTGGTGCAAAGAGAATAATCTTCACATGAATGTGAAGAAGACAAAGGAGATGATTGTGGACTTCAGAAGGAACAAACACACCCATGCCCCACTGAAAATAGGTGGGTCTGCAGTGGAAGTGGTCTCCAGCTACAAATACTTGGGTGTACACATGAATGATAACCTCAGCTGGAGCAACAACACCACCAGCCTGATCAAGAAAGGTCATCAGAGACTCTACTTCCTCAGACGGCTGAGACGAGCCGGTCTGAGCAGCCCAGTTCTCACCTCGTTCTACAGGTGTGCAGTGGAGAGCATCCTGTGCTCCAGCATCAACGTGTGGCATGGAGGCTGCACAGTTGAAGAGAGGAAAGCTCTGCAGAGAGTGGTGAAGGCTGCACAGAAGTCTGTTGGAGTCAGTCTCCCCACCATCACAGACATTTACACCTCTAGATGCAGGAAAAGAGCCACCTGTATCATGAAAGACCTCACTCATCCAGCACACTCACTCTTTGCCCCACTCCCCTCAGGACGGAGGTTGAGGAGCATCAAGTGTAGAACCACTAGACTGAGGAACAGCTTCTACCCTGAGGCTGTTAGACTCATGAATAAATAAAAATAAAATTAAAATAAACACTGCAAAATATCACATCATGGTGATGCTGATATGTTTTCTTGTTGCTGTGTTCATCTGTGACCATCTGTGACCATCTGCTCATACAAACTCATGTTCGTGCTGCTGTTTATTCCCACTATATTAGGCTTAGTGTATTACTAGTTGATGTTTTTCTTAGTTAGTTCTCAATGTTATTACTGTTTTTCTCTTTCATTTGTTGTTGGATGTAACTGGGACCTCGTGTACATAATCTCGTTTTCATCTCATGTACCACATGCGGTGCAAATGCCAATAAAGACTCTCTGACTCTGACTCTGACTCTCTGACTCTGATGTACCACATGCGGTGCAAATGCCAATAAAGACTCTCTGACTCTATCTCTCTGATATATGGACGGATGGATGGATGGATATGGATATATATACAGGTAGTCCTCGACTTACGACGTTTTGGGGTTAAGACACGCATCTCCATTAAAAATTTTTTTTTGTTTGTTTGTTTTTTTGAAGCCGATTTATGCAGTTTCCGGCAGTTTCCGGTTTCCCGTTTTGCTAGCTGTGGAGGCTACAGCTGCCTGTACTCTCTAAAAAAAGCTAAGTCTGATCCTCTGGACATTCAAAAAATAAAACAAAACTTGTTGGAGGAAGCTGCGGACAGGCAGCAGCTGTGGAAAAGTAGCTGTTTTATGGATGGCAGTTTTACAACGTAAACGAATGCAGAATCCGGAGGAGGGACGGAGGAACAGAGGAAATGGCTTCACCAGCATTCCAGAGTAGGAAATTAACTCTTTTTTTCCTTCATTATGGCTCTGAAATGAATGTGTTTTTTGATAATAATGTAGGGTACTCTGTTAGGATAGGCTAAGTGCTTGGTAAAATCCAGTACTGTACGTATAAGGTGCAGTTTGGACGTATGTTTCAAGTTACGTCGAAATTCGCTTTACGACGCCACATAGGAACGGCGCTCCGTCGTAAGTCGGGGACTACCTGTATATAGACATGACACACAATTGGTTGATTGATGGATGAGATGGATCTAACTGGTGATTAGTGCAAATGTATTTGACAATTTTTATACACAGCATACAGTATTCCTACGTGTGCAATTTGAAATGTGTACGTTTGAAAAACTCTGCATTTCTGAATCTTATATTAATTTGTAAAGGTGCTATAATTAAATACTAAGTAAAATAATTAAAATTGGCTGTGAATGTGATACAAGAACCTCTATCTTAATTAAAAACATGTTCACAAACATAAATCCACAGACTCAGATGGGATGTGTACCTCCAGTTCTTTGTATGTGGTGGCGCCTCCTCCAGGCGGATGAGAGCATAGCGGGCTGCATTAAGAGAAAGACCACGGATGCCATCACCCCATTCTTTCTCAGCCCTATTGAAGTTTTCAAAAGAGGTTTTAGTAGTAAAAAAAAAAAGTAAATAATACAATGACAGACAATTTCTACTTTTTGATGGTTTAAACATTTTCTTTAATAAGGTACAATTTTTATGGTTTTAAATAAACAATTCTGCTAGTGTCAACAAAGTTTGGCTGTTTTCTACATACGTATAAATTTAATTACTTTCTATTCTCAGTATCCTACCACAAAAATTTTGAAAGCAGCACAAGACCTACCCTCTGTACTCAATATATTTGTAAATGCAGCCTGCAATGACCATGGCAACGATAGCATAATACCAGGAAGATATGAACATAATGGCAAGACACAAGCTCATTCCCAGGAAGGACAGGACCCTATAGAAGAGAAAAATATTTACACATCAACGTAAAAGTCCACATTCAATCTTAATATGATTATGAATTCATACAACCATTTTTATCCACATTCAAGAAAATATCTCAATGAAATAAAAACTGTTTAGACCCAGAGGTGGAGATGTATTAGACCCTACAATCATTAAATCCACAGTGAACAATAGTACACCTGCGATGGTAAACACTTGAACGCCTACCAGTGGTAGTATTTAAAGCGTGGTCTCCAGTTGGGTGTTCTCAGCAGGGTCTGAACAGCACAGGCCAAGTTGACAAACAGATAGCACATGAGGAAAAACCTGTGGGGAGGAGAGGTTCACTCACACAAACATAGTTTCACTTTATTACTTTTTAATTGGCTATAAGAAGTGGAATACATAAGAGGGCACAGTTGATGACTGGTGAACAGAGTAATACTACAAAATCAAGTACTGACATGGAAAGAATTGGAGCTACGGCGTCCAAGGAGGCGATGATTATACCAATTTCACAGATCCCAGCAGTCAGCAACAAAGCCCATGTAGGTTCTCCATTAGCCTTCCCATGACCGAACACCTTCAAACAGGTACACACAGTCCAGCGTCAACATTGAAGCGTGTTAGAATAAATGTTGCTTTAAAAAGATTTGTATTGGTGTCCAACCTGTAAGAAAGGAACAATGCCATCCCGTGCAATAGCCTGTAGCAGGCGAGGGGCCCCTGTCAAACTCTGCAGGCCTGCCCCACAACATGAGAAGAACGAGCCGATTACAATGACCCAGGGTGAGGGCCAGGACAGAGTGCCTATAACAAGGTTCCCTTTGACAGAATCACCATACCTGCAGCACAAAAGCAAGTATTAAACAACTTCCATTCAAAACAGAACTTCAAGCAGTGATGAAGGGCCCTCGTCCACCGGTGCAATTCAGACCATGCAAAAGTCCAGCTGAGGTCTGCAATGTCTCTCCACTTCATATCCACTGTGGGGGAGATCCACATCCTCTTTCAGGCACTAGAGCACCTGGACTTGTACCCTAAAGACCAATTTGCCTCTGACAATAGCAGAGGCAAAGCAAGCCACATTGCCATGCCCAGATCTGGATTTTTGCACCTCACCATATTTACACTACTGCCAAGTTTTATGATGCTCAGCCCACCAGAACATGGGGCAATGGAACTTCAGTCGGCAGAAAAACAACTGGAGTCTTTTTTTCCCACACTGCTAGTACACCCTGCACAGCTGTGGCTGAGTGGTTAGAGCAGTCGTCCTCCAATGCAAGAGTTGGGGGTTTGATTCCAATAGCAGTCATATGCTGAAGTGTCCCTGGGTAAGACACTGAACCCCTCATTGTCTCTGATGTGTGTCCCATTGGTGTATGAATGTGATGAAGCTCTGATTAATCTTTGTAAATGAGGCACAGATTGTGTTGTAAAGAGCTTTGAGTATCTTGATAAGATAGAAAGGAGCTGTATAAGTACAGTACAGTCAATTTACCATTTACCCTTAGGGAAATTGGAATGAAAATTGCTTGTGTCATCTCTGGACATACTGTAGCTTGAAGATTGGACACGACACCATTTTATTTAGATCTGAAATGTCTGTCATTAAATAGTTTTAGAAAGTCTGTTTTTAAAGGAATGCAACAAGTGCAGTGACACTTGCAATATAAGTAAAGGCTTTCTTACTGAACAAAAAGAGCACTAAATATGTTTCTAGTATTCTCAGTACAAAAAATAATCAAGGCCCCGGCAGAGCTCAGCGTAATGCAGTACGCCACACTACGCCGTACGTACGCAGAGGCGAAAGCGTAGCCCCGCAGGGCACGAACGCGCAAAGCTCAAATTTTACGACCGCGTACGCGATGCGCGTTGTCTCACAATAAACTGCCCGGCGCCGGACTGTTTAAATTCCCCTTCTTCATCCCTGATCTGGACTTTTCTTTTGTTTTTTTGCCAAAAGTCAAGTAATCGCTTCCTCCTCCGCTAACTCCATGACTGAAATGAATGAATTTGTCACGACTCATGTCCTACGTGGCTGCGCGACGTTCTAAATATTTCCTGGTGGGCTGTGGGCTGCAGGACCAAGGCTCTCTGTTTTTATTTTTTAGAACTTTTTATTAACATATAAAGTTTAGAAACACCGCAGCGGCTGCAGCCAGCCAGCTCATGCATTTTTTTTGTCTCCCACTCAACCTGTCAATCAATTGAGTAGGCGTGTCAGCAAATGACCAATCAGCAACCTCAGTTTGTCCCGTAGGTAGACACTCTGCACGCAGCTGCTCAAATTACAACAAGAATTTGGAGCGAAAACGCGAGCATTTAACGCGAGAACGAAAGCAGAGCTGTGCCAGCGAACGCGTGCACACAGAATGCGCGTGTAGAGGGGCGTACAGGCCGTACGCCGAGCTCTGCCGGAGCCTTTAGGCCTCTGGGACTTGGATTTTTGATGGTTACAATAGAAATACTTTTTGTTGTAGAGGCCTTCATGTGTCAGGGTGTGCTATGAAGCCACGGTGCCACACTTGCCTCTCACAGACCTTATTTGCATTGTGTGAATTTTGGTGAATTTCTATCTATGCAGAGTGAAACAGTGGCAGAAAAAAGTCAAATCTGGCGCATGTCAGATTTGATTTAAAAAATGACCAACTTCCCAGCTTTAAACTTCAAGAGAGTGTTTTGAGTGTCTACAGTTCAGCAACATTTGTACCTACGGTAAATTTATCTACATGCATACAAAACACCTTGAGGGCTACATTTTCAAATACTTATAGGGGGCACTAAGGAGCCAGTATTTTTTTTCCAGGAATTAAATTTGCCATCCTGGCTTTGTTTGGTGCTTGTAACAATTGTGCACACATTTGATTATCCCTGGCTTTGGAGCAAGATGGTTTTATAACAAACTATTGGGTCAGCACAGCAACAGACAAACTTTGTAATACTAATGCTACACCTTCAACAAGGAGTTCTGGCCATAGAGGCCAAATCAGAAGAAAAATACTTTAATCCTATAGGAATAATACACCTTTTTTAAGGCTGTTCCATTTTTCAACACTAGGAAGAGCTACATGACCATGGTACAGTTACATCCGAGTGATAAAGTCAGGAAAAGTATTGTGTGGAAGTTAAAGCCAGCTGGAACAATGCATATGTCATATATGGCCAGTTATGCCTCAACAAGGACACCTCAAAGTTCAGTGTCCCCAACTATGCCTCAGTTACAATTGTTTTATTTGGCTTTACCAGACACTTTGAGCACAAACGTACTACAGCAGATCTATTTTAGTCAGTGCCATGGTCTTGTAATCCTGAGGTTGCGGGTTCGAGCCCAAGTGGCATTAAGAAGGTCATCCTACATAAAACCAATTGACAAATCTTTCATTCAGTTTTACTCGCTGTGCTGACCCCTGAATAGTCACAGGAATAAACTTAATACTTTATTTCTGTATGTATTTAAGAGTAATCCATCCTGAAAACACAGGTTTTTAAACTGTTTTTTTTTTTGTTCTATACATTTCCACATCTGGAAAATACTGTGGTCAAATTTCATTTTTTTTCTCTACAGATTTCAAGACTATCAGCGTTATAAAAAAAAAAAACATTCCTATGTAAAAACCTCACTTGTCTCGAAGGAGAACTCTCTCGATGCAGGCGCCAAACAAAACCACAGTGGAGATGTCTGGAACGTGCTGCTCAGGAAATGAAATACAATCGAATCAATCAATGAATCAGTCTCATGTCTATTTTTGGCTTACACAAATTAATTCTGGTTTAATGTACTCTCAAACAGCCTTCCCGGCAATTACGCATAAACTGGAGAGCTTGCAGTAATGTTGGGGAACTTTAACCGTAAATCAGTCTGAAGACTCTTCAACATGTTACACCACTGTTTACACCTGAGTTAGGCCTTTTCTTTATTTCTTTGATACAGTGCATGAGGTATGGATACAGATGAAGGAAGTCGTAGCGATAGCCAGAATGGTCCCAATAGGGATGGACTTCTGTGCATCTCTCAAGTCACCGGACCTGTTTGAACCAGCCATAATTCCTAAAAGATAAAAAAAAGCACTTAAATAAAACCAAACTCCATGTATACTCTAAAAGTTTGTGTATCATTGTGTGTCCCACCAGTGACAGAGGGGAAGTAGATGCCAACCAGCAGTGTGAAGAATGTGGCAATATCATTGACAACATAGGGTCGGTACATATCCAGGGCGGAGACACTTTCCCCAGACGAAGGCAGCTTCTTGTTTTCTACCAACATATCAAGATGGCCGTACTCTGACCACATGTTTTCTACAACAACAACAAACAAAAAAGACATCAATAAGTTCATTTAACATGTAGTTCACAAAGTTAGAGGCAAACTTATTAGGCAAAGCATTGACTTTCAAAACTAGGAACCTCATAAAATAACTAATAAACATATTTGTTTTCCATTTGTGCTTTTAAATGGGGCTGCAGTAGCTCAGTGGTCAGTGATGAGGGATGCAGCTGAAAGAAAAACAACATTTGGACTTTTAAATGCTTGATAAAAGTCCTACATTTGTGTTAGAATGTTAAAAAGTGTAGTCTAAAAGAATTATAAATAAACGTACGCTCAGATCAACAAGCCAACAAGTAATGACTCAGACAAAACATATGTCCTATTCAATATACAGCTACAAAGGATTGTTGTTCTGTTCCTAAATGTTGTCAGTCATAATCTATAAGTTGTTATAACGCCATTTTGTGGATGTTCACACATATGAAGTCATTTTTTTCCCAGTTTTTAGTGGTGAGCAATACTGAAATATTTGGTACTGATCCAATACCAAATAAATAAGGATCAGTATCAACAATATCTGTACAGATACCAATACTTTGTAAAAATTGAAGTGGATGCACCATATTGCTAAATCTGAATGAAGTTTTACAACTTTTTTGTTTGTTTCTAATGGATTATGAATTAAATAAAATCAAACAAAGAGTCTGGACAAAGTTAATGAGTAAATGGACATTACATTAATACTTGCTATTGTCTCGATTTACAACAACAAGGCACTCTTCTGCCTGTCTGTCATTTGTTGCTGCAGCCTGGTCACCACCTCCCTTTCTCTGTTCAAGACTGCTCTGAAAACCCATCTCTTTAGACTAGCTTATCATTAACTTTACTAAATGTATTTTTATTATTTTGCATTTTATAATCTTTATGTATTTTATATTTCAATTTGTCACTGGTAATGTTTGAACTGTATTGGTTTGTTAAGTGTCCTTGGGTGTCCTGAAAGGCGCTTTTAAATAAAATGATTATTATTATTATTATTATTATTATAAATAAGCCAGATCCTGAGTAACACGATGGTACACCATCAAGGCACAAACGGGGAGGAGGAGCAGACTGTGGCGGCTCCGCTGCATGCATTTGAAAGCAACTGGAAGTATACAGACAGCCATGAAAAGCCAGAAAAATTGCAGCAGCACATACTGAAAACCTGAAACTACAGTACTGATACTATTGTACAAATATCTTTCAATATCAATCCTTAAGGCAGCATTGATAATATTATCTTAATCCACCCACCACTACTGGTTACCAGTACATCAATTGTTTGCAGGGGTGGAAGTAATGAAATACAAATACTCACATTACTGTAATAAATAGATAATTTGGGTACTTGTACTTTTATACGTATTTCTTTCAAGTGTGTAATTTTACTCATACTTAAGTACAATTTAGACCATGTAGTCTACTTTGCTTCTTTTAAAATCAGAAGTCGCTGCTGAGTACGGCCACAATTTGAATTAATATTCAAACCGTTCATCTTTGTAGCCAGTCTCAGATCATGAACACTCCATTTACCTACGACATAAGCAAAGGACAACTCAGTAGAGCAGAGAGTCATTTATGGACCAAAGATTTGGAGAAAAAGTCAAAATGGAGACAGAGGACAACACTGTCAACAGAGAAAAAGACGAGGTAAAGGCTGAAGACGAGTGCACGTGGTCGTACCTGGAGGAATGTTTCATGTACAGAGGATGAGGAGGGGACAGAGTCCAGGTGTAAACTATGTTTGATCTCTACGGCAGTGGTGGAGAAAGTACTCAAACACTGTACTTAAGTAAAAGTACAAATAAACAGACAAAAATGTACTCTAGTAAAAGTAGAAGTACCATATTAATATTTTTACTTAAGTAAAAGTAAATAAGTACTTGCTTTTAAAAATACTTAAAGTATTAAAGTAAAAGTACTTGCTGAATGTATTAACTAATGCAATGGTCTACAATACCATTAAGTGTGCGTACTGTATGCATATTTTCTGTAATACATTAATAGTGTTGAGCCATTTTAATGAACAATGCTGCAGATAATGCATGTTTTTATTGTGTTTACTCTGTGACACAGTTCACACTTGGACTTTTGATTCTGTGTGTCAGAATTTCAGTGATGAGTTAAATACCATTAAGCAAAATAAGAAAGAGGAATGATTATACCTTTGAAAGTTTTTATTTAACACAAAATAAAACCAATGTGTCATTTTAACTGCAGTAAACACATTTAAGTAAAAGTTGTCTGTTTGAAAAAAGGAGCATTAGACACAACTAACAAAGGAATAGATCACTTCAACTCGTTTGTCATCAACTCTAGTTAAAATATTGTCTAGTCAATCTTGTAATGGATCAACAATGAACAATACTTTAACTTCCTGACAACATTTTCAAAACTTGGACCTGAGTGTCGAGACATTTGGAGAAATCTCTTGTCTCCTAACATCCCATGAACTGACACATTTTAATATTGCAGCAAGAATTTCTTGTTCAAGTTCAGAAGAAGTTGGTTTTCAAAGTTTTTGAGTCCATGTCTGGCTCTTTAGGGAGAGAGAATCTGTCCTGCTGTACTGAACAGTCTTTCAATAATATTTCAATAGTCTTTCAATAATATTTCAATAAAGCCATGGGTGTTGTGTATCTTCTGGATGAATCTTTGTGGTGGAATCCATTTTGTGTGTGTTAGTGGTGCTGTGGGTGCTCCCAGCTAAATGACTTATACACAAGAATATACATCATTGGTCCAGCTCTTCTTGAAGGCAGGTCTAATGTTACCTGTCCACTTTGCAGTGATTCAATGGACCAACTCCCCTCTCAACATCAGTTACTTTCAAACTAACGACAAATCAAAAAGTTGCAACGTGAATGTAACTTGTAACTCAACACATTATAGAAATGTAGTGTAGTAGAAAGTACAGATACTTCATGTAAAATGTAGTGCAGTAAAAGTAAAAGTACCCACATTTAATTCTACTTAAGTAAAGTACAGATACATGAAAAATATACTTAAGTACAGTAACAAAGTATTTGTACTTAGTTACATTCCACCACTGCTCTACTCACTATTTGCCCTGGTTAAAATGGCTGCCACAGAAGCGGGCGAGCACCGAAGGAATTTACAACAAAACACAGTAAAAACTATTATTTCTTTGCGAAAAAATATATATTTCTTAGCTGACTTTATAGCACACGGTCTCCTGAGCTTAACTAAATGTGAAATCAGCTGGTCTGAGCTGGATTTAAAAAAATAGTTCACCGATTTGCAAACAGGCGGTTCGGACGCTTTATTTCTTTAAATTTAGCTAAATAAATCCTTAAAAAATATATTTCTTAGCTGACTTTATAGCAAACGGTCTCCTGAGCTTAACTAAATGTGAAATCAGCTGGATTTAAAAATCCGCTGTGTGGTTTATGAGTTACGGTATCTTGCAAACAAAAACAGCAAACCTCACAGCTAAATGCAGCTACATCCAGAGCAAGGAGCGGGCAGCGACAGAGTCAGTCCAACCAGAGGAGGCTTTTTTCGGACACATGAGCTAGAAACGGTCTGGAAGTGGCCCTCCTCTTCCTCTTCGCTCTCTGAGTCCTCTGCTGCTGCCCATAGCGCCCATAGCGGCCGAAACTGGTACTGCACCATTTTTGCCCAAAATGAAAAACGGTGAATCAGAGCGAAAAATGAGTCTAAAAATATGGGAAAAAATCCATAGATAATACGCTTCGGTGTTTAATACGCAGGACATTCAAATGAGCAAAAAAACTGTGTATCATACACCAACGAATACGGTACAATGCTCTTTAGAAGCTTCATCAGAAGTTTAACACCAAACACAAGGTGAGATGGAGAAGGATAATAACAAGCAAAGTCAGTGATGATGCTCGCTCCATGAGCTCATTGTCATCTTTCATCTGCCACTTCACAAGTTACAAAATAATTTGGCTGTGACCACAGCAAGAACAAGACCTGAAGCAGCACATTGCAGCTCATTCAAAGCAGGAAATACAGCTTCAGATAGGGCAAGCAGACATCCGAGCCACTGTAGATGCATTAAAAGAGGAAAAAGAGACGGACGCAGCCATCGCTCAAGTAAAGGCATTGTAGGCTGATTAGCTGACAACTGAGAGTTGGATAGAGCCCCCAGCCCGATGTCTCAGACAACTTGACAAACACTGCTGCCCATGTGGAGAGTAATCCAGTGCATGCAAAAATGAAACGTATCAAAGATCAGACAATGCTTCCTCCTCATGATGCACAGCCATGTTAGATTAACAGTAGAGGGTTAGGAGCGGCTGTGGCTGAGTGGTTAGAGCAGTCATCCTCCAATGAGAGAGTTGGGAGTTCAATTCCACCAGCAGTCACATGCTGAAGTGTCCTTCATTGCCTCTGATGTGTCCCATCGATGTAGGAATGTGACCCAAAAAAGCACTGATTTGTCTCTATTGAATGATTTGTTCAAATTAGATTTGTAGACATGCAGTAGAGTGCTGTGTGAGTGTCTGGAGGTAAATGAGGGCACAGATTGTGTTGGAAAGCACTTTGAGTATCTTAATTAGATAGAAAAGTGCTCTAAGTATAGTCCATTTACCATTTAGAGACACATCATATCCATACAAAGGTTTCCCCAGATCACAAGTAGCTGCTTCTGCCCACTATATGCCTCAACACACAGCAAAGACTCTGAAGTACAACAGTCTAGTCCTACAGACACAAATCTGAATCTGTCAAAACCAATATGTGCTTTTAGATCACATTTATACACTGATGGGACACTGATGGGACACTCATAGGAGACGATGAGGGGCTCAGTGTCTTGCCCAACATGTGGGTGCTGATGGAATTGAACCCCAACTCCCATTGGAGGACAACTGCTCTAAGCCACAGCATCTAGGATTATCAGTTAATTTGAAGGTGAAATTAGAGTCAGGTGTTTTCAATCAGTGGATGATGATCAGGTGTGAGTGGACACTGTTTGATTTAAAGAACAGGATCTATCAAAGTCTGATCTTCACAACATGTTGGTGGAAGTGGATCATGGCAAGAACAAAGGAGATTTCAGAGGAGCTCAGAAAAAGAGTTGTTGATGCTCATCATAATGGAAAAGTTTACAAAACCATCTGTAAAGAGTTTGGACTCCACCAAACCATAGTCTGACAGATTGTGTACAAATGGATGAAATTCAAGACCTTTGTTATCCTCCCCAGGAGGGGTGGATTGACAAAGATCACTAGAAGAGCAAGGTGGGGAATAGTCGTCGAGGTCACAAAGGACCTCAGGGTAACTTCTAACATCTGAAGGTCTCTCTCACATTGACTGATGTTGATGTTCATGAGTCCATCATCAGGAGAACACTGAACAACAATGGTGTTCACGGCGGGGTTAAAGGAGAAAGCTATTGTTCTCCAAAAAGAATATTACTGCTCATCTGCAGTTTGATAAAGATCACGTGAACAAACCAGAAGACTGTTGGAAGAATGTTTTGTGGATGGATGAGACCAAAATAGAACTTTTTGGTTTAAATTAAAAGAGTTCTGTTTGGAGAAAGGAAAACTGCATTCCTACACAACAACCTTATCCCACCACTGAAACATGGCAGTGGTAGTTTCATGGTTTGGGCCTGCTTTGCAGCATCACAGCGTCACACCAGGTACTGACATCAAAGGTTCTGTTCACAATATATAATACTGAATAATTTTCCTCAATAAATAAATAAGTTAAATATTTTTGTCTCAATTGTTTAACCGGGTTCTCTTTTATCTACTTTAAGGACTTGTGTGAAAATCTGATGATAGTTTCCGTCATATTCATGCAGAAATATGGGAAACTATAAAGGCTTTACAAACGTCAAAGCACCATCTTAGTGGGAAAACTTGTTTTCGTTAAGACATCCGAGAAATAAAAATCTTGATCAACCAGATGTTTCAAAAGTAACCTATTGAAACAGTGTACTTTCTATTTTACCAAAACATCTACAAGTAAATGATCAGTAATTATGAACGTGAAAGCCTTTTTCAGGGAACTGAAACAATATCTGTACTCAAAGACCTGATCAATGTTCAACAGCAGCACCAACATTTTCTGACTTAAAACTTGAAGACAATAGCAAGTACGGGTTATTGATTTAAATGTCACGTTCTTGGTTGCAAACTACAAACTGATACAAATAATTACAAATTTTAAAATGGTCCAAAGAAGATATTTGCTGCTCTCACCTGAAATGACTCCACTAATCAGTCCGGGGATGCCTTGTATCAGCGTCACATTGTTGTTGGTAAAATACTCGTCGCAGGTGGCATTAAGCTCAGGTCCATCACAGAACAGCTTCCACAACTTGGTTGTTACTGTCTGGTTATCTACAACCTCAGTCTTTAGACACGTGTCAAAATTGTGGTTCTGCAGAGTGCGATTCCCCAACATGCAAACACTGGGTTCACAAAGAAAGATGTTTAAATGGCAAATGTTTTAAAGACTTCAAAAATACTGCAGCACAAAAAATGCCAAACGAAACTACTCACGGAAAGTCTGGTGGCTCAAAGATGGTCTTGACGACACCAGCGTAGATGGCAAGAATAGAGAGAATCACACACGCCAGGAAGACGAGCGCTAGTTTGTTGACATATTTGACTCCAACGAAGACAACTATTGACATGAGTACCAGGCAGCACGTGCCATAGACGCGCATGTTGTTCAGCAAGGCATTAACTTCATCCTCCTTTCGTTCGGCCTCAAAGATGGCTGCTTTAGGCACAATGTAGGTCTGAGTAGGTAGGAGTAAAGAAAAGTTTTAACCTCGCTGACAATCAGAAGACTTAGTTCATCTAAAAAAGCTGAGTCTGGTCCTCTGGACATTCAAAAAAACAAAACAAAGCAAAAAAAAAACAAAAAAAAACTGTAGAAATGTTTCGTCTTTCGTCCGAAAGACTTCCTCAGTCTGAGCTGCTGTATTCAGCTCAGTCTTATAAATAGCACCCTCTCACAGTGTTACACAACCAGTTGGCTGATGACAGCCGAAACCAGCTGCTCACATGATCAAGGAGGACCATCAGCCTAACGATGGATCGTTAGCACCCTGATGGTTGTTTGCTATTCACAGAGGGCTGAGTGATACTAGCAATAACAGCATTGACTGGTTGATCCACTGTGAGAGGGTGCTATTTATAAGACTGAGCTGAATACAGCATCTCAGACTGAGGAAGTCTTTCGGACGAAAGACGAAACGTTTCTACAATTTTTTGCTTTGTTTTTTTTGTTTTTTGAATGTCCAGAGGACCGACTTAGCTTTTTATTTTTATTTTTTTCTACCTGGATTATTGAGCATGCATCAAGTTAATACCGTATTTGTCGGAGTATAGGTCGCACCCGACTATAGGTCGCATTGTCCCAATTATTGCGAATTGGAAAAATCCATATATAGGTCGCACCTGAGTATAGGTCGCACCTACGTCAAAATGTGGACCGTGTTTAGCTCTGCTGCAAATGTCTCTTCCACAGGAGCGCACAGCAAGGCTTTTAAGAAGATTAACACTTAAAAACAATTAATTGTTTGATAAAAAATTATAGCAAATATGTGTCTGAGCTGAACTTTTCTTTAATAAATGAATAATTTTAGCAGGATAAACACCTAAAAATATATATTTGTTAGCTGACATTATTGTAAGAGTGTGTCTCAGTTTAATTTTTGTTAATAAATTATTACAAATCAGCTTATTTTATAAAAAGCCATATATAGGTCGCAGGTCATGAAAAAATGATAAAAAGGTGTGACCTATACTCCGAAAAATACGGTACTTAGTTCAGTTCTGGTTAGCTTACATGCAACTCAAGCACAAATACACTTAATTTATTGGCATTATTTATTCACATATAGACAATATACTAAAAACATCACTACAACTGAGCATCCCAATATCTGTTTGATCAATAAAGTTTATTTAGCAAGGATTATTGAGTGGAAACAGTGGTCACAGATGGGTTATGTTTTACTTTAAAATGCGTGTCCTCCACATCAATCCTTTGGTCTGTTAAAAATGATGTCACTCAAAAGTCTATGTCTAGCAGGATTAGCAGCAGCACATGTCTCTGTACCCGAAGCACATTAGAGGGTCTTGCGATTGCAGGACTTGGGGGTGAGTAAACCTTAATTCACCGCAAATCCAAATCACTGTATTTTCCTAATCAAATGTATGCGACAGTAACAGTATTAAATCCTAAAGTGGCTGCTGAAGTTAGTGCATGTTAAGTGCTGACATGTACTACTGTATATTAATTGGCCTACCAGGAAGTAAAGGGTAAAATTAGCATGAGCTATGAAAATCTAAACCAGTGCCCATCTAATCCTTTTCTAAACTGAATTTGGGTAAAGTATGTGGTAAAGCAGAAACTAGAGTATGTGTAGACAGAAAACAGAAGTTATTAAAGAGCAAACTGGTTTTCCTCACCAGTAGAATCTCAATAGTACCCAGGATGTACATAGAACCAGCAAACGTTGTCCCAAGGTAGAAACATAGACCCACTGCTCCACCAAACTCTGGACCCAATGACCTGGATATCATATAGTACGAGCCTCCAGCTAGAAGCACAAACAGAGAGAAAAGGACTCTAATTAGGACGGTTTCTGGTAGATAAATAAGGGACACTTGACTGAAAGCATCCTACCTGGTACAACACCATTAGTAGCAATTGCACTCATGGATATAGCTGTCAGCATAGTCTGTGGACAAACGAGAAGGAAAGAAAAGTTTAATGATGAAACTGTGAAAGGGGAGACCTTCATGGTTGTAATTAATACATTTGTCTCCTATAGGCACTATGTATGGTGCAATACATGTTTAATCCTACATAAAAATCCTCAAGGATTACAAAACAACTTTTGTTTAAATTACTTATTTCTTAAAAAAGGAAATATTTTCCTTGGTAATCTCATAATTAATTTCTTAAATTAGGAGATTACACACTAAATCTTTTGGATTGAAAATGGATACAAGCTTTTCTGTGTAAACACTTAAAGTGTCACTGAACGGCCTCTGGGTCTTTAACTCCTCCCCAAGTCCAGATTCAAAAATCTTCAACAAAATGGGCGTTCTGATAGACTGTAGAGGCACCGCCTAAAGGAGGGGAGGAGGTGGGGGGTTTCCTGTGTTCACGCCTCCTCCAGCAACAACCTTCAACAAACTAGAACTGTAGCCAACAACATAAACCAAGCAACAACAAAGAATAAACATGTACTGATTTATTCTTCTTTCTGCTACCTTTCATTTTTTTATATTTTGTACATTATCATTTATGGGATTGTCTTGTATTGTTTCTTTTGTAAAAAATGAACAAATTTAATAAACATAAACATAAACATCTATTCCACCTGACCTATCCAAAACAAAAGGCTTAAAAAAAAAAAAGAGTACTCCGTGACCAGGGATCGAACTCGGGTCTCCCGTATTCAAACTCAGTGTCTACACCACTGAGCCAACTCGGCTTTCATGCACTGCCCCTCTAACGCACTGTATTAAAACATATACAACCAGACAGTTTCGAAGAAGTGAAAAACATTCCTAAAATAAATAAGTTACAATACACAAATAACTAGTGCCATTCCGAAAACTATAATATGCTTTGTTGCAGAGCTTTTCAGGAGTGAAATGTAGCACTCCATATAAGGTATGCACTGGAGGGAGGACCGTGTCATCTCCGCAGGGGATTGGCTCTGCTTGAACCACGTCCGTGACGAAAGCTTGCGAAAATACGTCACTGTGCGAATCGTAGACAAATAAGGAAATTAGGGTGCAATAACCTCTGTTCAACCCATAGGACTACCTAAACACGTTTTTAGACCAAATATTGCCGATTTAAACTAATACGAACAATTTCATGAAAATTAACACAGACATAGTGCTATGAAACCTTTTAAACACATTCTAGGGAGTTTCTCAGCT
>JBBPBX010014167.1:0-18017 GCA_038048925.1 Garcialebias charrua
AATTGTAAAGTAATAGATTACTGAGACTTTCTTCCTAAACTTTGGTAGTAAATGTAGTTTTATAAAATTCTGGATACATCAATTTGCTTCTTGCTTCAATAAAAGCACTGGCCTACTTGTTATTTAAAGCTAACCCAGGAGAAAAAGTTATTTAATTGTTCCCATACATAACATATCTCTAATAAATAAAAAAAAGTAAACTTGAAAAAAAAAAAACTGTTTAATTAAAAGGATCGGAAGACATGCACAACCAGAGGGAGGAAAATAATAACTACTGTATTTTTCATCATTTAAGTTGCAGTTTTTTGCATAATTTACATGCCTTGCAACTTATAGGACGAAGTGACATATTTATAGATTTTTTCCCATATTTATAAACCATTTGACTGAAATATGACAGTTTCATTCATTCTGACTGAAAAGAAAAAAAAAAAACAGTTCATGATATCTATTGTAGTAATGTAGTATGGCATGCTGTTGTATCATGTAATAGGTAAACGTGCCTATAATGACAAATTAAAAAAAGTTCAAGACAAAAACAACTGGACTTTATTTATTATACTATTATACTATACTTTATTGTTTTTTTTATTGCACTTTTTAGAATTCACCATGTCCTGGATGACTGAGAATCTTCACTAGCTAATAATGACCCAATTGGCCTGCCATACTCTCCCCACCTCTCTGCTTGAACCTTCAACCCAGCAGCAAGCTGCACCACGGTGGCGAAATGCAGCTAATTTGACCATTAAAGTGCATTTATTAAGAAAATGATGGACAGAAAAACATCTCTGCTATAATTTCGAGCTAACAAATAATTGTTTAGGTAATTTTCTTGTTAAATGACGGCGAAACGAGCCGCGCTCCTTTTTCCTGTTTTCACAGCTGAGCGATCACGGAGCACATACAGGCAGCGACACTTTTTTTTTTTTTTTTTAAATAAAGCCGATTTAACCATTAAAGTACATTTATTAAGAAAACGTTAGACTGAGACACCCCTTTTGCTATAATTTCGAGCTAACAAACAATTGTTTAGGTACATTTCTTGTTAAATGTCGGAGGATAAAGCCGTGATCCTTTCCTGTTTCTTTTTACAGACATGATACCAGCTGTAGGTGCGCGCGCACACTGACTGACGATATGACGTCTTTGTTTTAGCTAAGGTCCTACTTGGAACATAAAATTAGAAAAGATAAATAAATTCACAGACCTTTTTTTAGACGACAGAACAAGAAAAATATAGTTGTGTAGGTTTAAAAAAAATTAATACCTCGTCAAATGACGTTTATTACTTTTTAATACTTTTTAATGGCCTTAATTTGTGTTAATTTCATTTACTACCTTTTAATACCTTTTACAACCCCGCGGATACCCTGAACACACACCTCGTAAAGAAAAAACGAAGCACAACTAAACAACTGTAATATAACTTTGATATGTGATCAACTGCTTTTGCACTTTAAAACTTCTACTTCATAAAACATTGTGTGTGAATGTGTGTCATTAAATGATGCAAGAAATTTGTAAAGCGTCTTTGAGGGCCTCAAAAAGAAAGACTAATGCAATATTATTTCTATTATTATTATTATTATCATAAACAAAAATAACAGGCTTGTATGAGATATGGACGTATGGTTAAATCGCATTAGGTGAGCACAGACTTTTTGTGCTTTTTCTATGTAACAAGAAGTACTTGTTAATAAACCATAACTTCACTTTAATTTCAAATGAAACACTGTTAACAGTATCTTTAACTTAACCACAGAGGGTCATAATTATACAAAATATGACTGCTTGTTATACAAGGCAATAACATCATATAGCCACCTGTTTGATGCATTTTCTCTGGCTGAATGTGCAGACATGTCATAACCCAGGTTGAGAGAAGGAGCCCAGTCAGGATTTGTCTGGTCAAAAAGGGCAGCAGGTTTACCTGGAAAATACAGAAAAAAGAAAAAGTTGCAACCTGCCCTGACTTTCTGTTGTGCATAATCTGACAGTCTACATGCACATTTACATGGGTTGATTACTCAGCGTTCAGCTAACTTTGACTGTTCATTTACATTTTACCATTTCTCTGTGTTTTTAACAACACTCACCATTTTTGAAGTGCTCTGAACATACTCTTGAATATTTGGATGGGGTGAAATCCCTGCGATTGATTCTCGCCAGCCACAAGTCACGTCGCTTTGCTGATAGTTCTTCCGTTGCTTCTCCTTGGTGTTTTAAGACCTTCGGAATTTAAAAAAAAGGACCGCTTCACATCACCGCAACCAGCACGGTTGTTGCAGCGAACGACAACGCAACCTTGGACCATGATTGCTAGAAATTACTAGAAATCCAACAACAAAGAAACGAACTGGCGCGTCTACCCACACTGAACACTCGGCTTCTTCCGCCTCAAAAATGGCGAATCGGTCACGTGATCTACAGGTCGCTACGTCATGTGAAAAGCATCTACAGTATACACGTACATGGTTGGAGGAATCCCAGAGAAGAATCAGGGCACAAGGGTCATACTCAACATGGCACTGAGTCTCAGGGGTCAGAACATAACCTGTGACAAGTTTTTCACAAACTACAATTTGGGTCAGGAGCTTCTAAAGAGAAAGCTCACAATGGTTGGAGAACTGTCTGAAAGAACAGGGATGAACTCCCTGCTGAGCTGCTGGTAATCAAGAACAGGGCGCCTCAATCTTCCATGTTTGTCTTCACAGATATCACAGCACTGGTGTCTTACTGCCCCAAAAAGGGAAAAAAAACATTGTGCTCATGAGTACTCTGGAGCAACATTAAAACTGGCAGATTAAAAAAAAAAACATTTTGAGCCAGGAAAAAGCGAGACGTCTTCAAGAAGAAAGACTGATTGAACATCACGGTTTAAATCCACAAGGGAGACATGTGTTACGAGCAAAGTATCTACAACTCCCAACATTCACGCACCACCTTTTTATAGAACACAAGATGGCGAGATATTATTGGCTGAGAGCTGGGTCACATGATAGAGTAGGACTTCTCATTCACCGATGGTGATAATGACTCCCGGAGGTGTGGCCAAGCTCTGAAGAGCTGTTTCTGTTTACACTCAGGGCCATTCTGTATGACCGGATAGTAACCCCGGAATTACACCACATGCGTTACGGCTCCGCCCCGCTCCGGTCCGACCTCCGCAGCAAATACGCACCCATTATAATCAATGACAGAATTTACACTGGCTCCGCACGGCGGCGGCGAGCTGCGGAGAGCGGACGGCAGTCCGTCAAAATTAGAAATTTTTCTATTTCTGCCGGATGACGGAGCTGTGCCGGAGTCAACTTTTGAAGATTACGTCGCACCAACAGGAAAAGGAACGAGCACAACTTCCGTATTTACAAAATAAAATCACCACGGGCGGACTAATCCTAGCTCTATACGGATTTATTTGTACAAAAATGCTGTCAAACTATCATTTATGACTATTCTATGACTAAACTATTATATTTATGACTATGACTACGCCTACAAACGCAATACAAGAAATAAATAAATAAAAACGTATTTTATTCTGAAATGTAAACATCACTTCCTGTTGCTCAAACCATGTAGCTTATTTACGAGAGAAGATCAAGGCAGCAGTCTCTCTACAGTTGTTCTCCTTCTTCCACCGAATGAATTGTTTTGTTCTGACTTCACTTGATTTATCGCGCGATCTCGCACGTGTCTTGGAGCGGCGCATCCAGGCGGACCTGAGGGGAGCGCAGGCAGTGGGCGAGGACTCACGTCAGCTGCGACATGCGGACCGCAGCGGGGCGGAGCCGCGTGCAGTGTAATTCCGGGGTAAGGTGACAATGGCCCAGGGCTTGTGGTCTTGTACTTTATATGAGGGTAAAATAAACCTTCTGAAATGGATGACGAGTGCTCCTCCTCTCACTGCTTCAGATATAGAACATATTCTAACAAACTGGCAACCAATTAATTTATTTACATTTTTTTTGGTAGCAAACCGGATTACCGGAGAAAACCTACAACTGCTGTACGGGCAGAACATGAAAACTCCCCCAAGAAAGTATCCTGATGCATGTTCAATAGTCCTCTGGACAGATTATTTTTGTTGAAATGTTTTGTCTCTTGGTGTGTGTGTCGGAGGGTGCTCCTTTTAGCTTTCCAGTTTTATTTTTTATCTGTTTATTTTTGGGGGGGACAAAACCCACAAGTGCACGGGCAGAACACAAAAAAATCCTCTAGACAGGTTCTTCTTGTTGAAACAATTCATCCTTTTAATATTTTTTTTGGGGGGGTGCTCCTTTTGGCTTTCAGTTTTTTTTTTTCTTTGCTTGTTTCTTGATATAGGTGCTTTGGAAACTAACATGCTGGTGAAGATTCTCAGTCGTCCAGGACATGATAAAATCAAAAAGGCGTTCAATACAAGATCAACTGGACCCGTTGATCTTGTTTTGAACACCTTTTTGATTTTGGAAACTAATAAGCAAAACAGAACTAATGTTTGCCAATAATGTGATCCAAGTGGGCCAAATCTAATAGTCTTGGTTTCCCACCTCACAGGTGAACGCCTAAAGCAAGTTTCAATATGGTCAGGGCCTGAGTTTTTCTGCCTTTGAAGTTTTTTATTTTTGTCTGTGGGAGGAAACTGGAGTTCCCAGAGAAACCACACATACAGTGAGTAAAGGTTGCATAGATGTATTTTCATGTTTTGTAGTTGTTTTTTGTGCACTGAAATGTTTACTGAATGGACAGAGACACATCGGAGCCGTGCGCAGTTTTTACAGACGGTTTTATTTTATTAAATTTATCCATTTTAAAATACAACACACACGCAAACAAAAACAATATTGTATAGTCACATTTGTTGATTAAGAAATAAAATGAAGGGTGGCAGAATGAAGAAAAAATCTTATTATATCTGCCACCTATTTCAAACAGTCAGTTAAAACAAAAAAAAACTTCAACAAGTAACAGAACAAATAAATAACTCATAATTATCAAATTACAAAACAACACGAGGAAACTAATACATATATATTTTTGTAATAATCTGGCTTTGATTAAATTCTTAAATGTAAATAATGATTTGGCATTTTTAATTACAGTATCCAAATCATTCCACAAACCAATTCCCTGAATTGAGGTTGACCAACCCCTCGAACTTGTTCTGTATTTAGGTTTAACAAAAATATCTGCTCCCTTTAGATTATAACAGCTTTGACGTTAAACAAAAAGTATTTGTATATTAAATGGCAGTTCTTCTTTATGAGCTCTATATATGACTGACAAAATATTATAACCCACTAAGTCACTGAACTTTAACAACTTCAAATGATGAAACAATGTGCTAGATGGGTGACAATAATTTTTTTCTGGTAATTTCTTATAGCTCTTGTCTGTAATAAAAAAAACAGGTTCCGTAAATGTTTTACATGCTTTGCCCCAGATATCAATACAATAAATTATATGTGGAACAATAATTGTGTTGTACATAGCTTTATCATTTAATAGGTTCTTGACTTTGTACAGAACAGCAATAGATCTCGCTATCTTTGTCTTTACTGAATTCATGTGATGTTTCCACGTCAGTTTGTCGTCAATAATGACACCCAGGAATTTCACTTCACTCACACGACAGATCTCAACACCATCAATCATAAAAGGAATATCAACAGTTTGTTTTTATTACCAAATATATATTTAGTTTGATCTAAATTAAATGACAATTTATTTAGATTAAACCAATTTTGTATTTTTAGTAATTCTATCTTCATAAACTCAAAGATCTGTGTAATATGACCAAAACTAAAAAATGTATCATCGGCAAAAAGGATACATTTGAAGTACTGACACCTTAACTTGGGTTTACTCTGGGCAATCCAGTTTTATCCCCCCCCCCCAAAATTTTTTTTAAGTTGACCAACTGTTGACTCGTCTAAGTTATTCAGATCTCCCTACAATAGATACAGGACCAGGACAAGTAAATGGGTTTACTCTGGGCACTCCGGTTTTATCCCCAAAAAAATAAATCTTAAGTTGACCAACTGTTGACTCGTCTTACTGCAGAAGTTATTCAGATCTCCCTACAATAGATACAGGACCAGGACAAGTAAATGGGTTTACTCTGGGCACTCCGGTTTTATCAGAGAGTCAGAGTCAGAGAGTCCCAAAAAAAATAAATCTTAAGTTGACCAACTGTTGACTCGTCTTACTGCAGAAGTTATTCGTAATCCATGGTTGGTCAAAGTTGTTATTCCTGGTATAGTTTATTTGCACACAGTTTTTTCGCGAGTTTTTCGAGCCACTAGCTTAACGTTACGTTAGTATGAGGTTTTTTTCTTCTTCTTTTTTCTTTCAGCATTGTGGCTGAAATAACCACAAAATATTCGTGGGAGAAGCCGACCAGGATGTAGCCACCGTAAATGGGTTTACGCTGGGCACTCCGGTTTTATCCCCTCCCCCCAATTTTTTTTATTTTTATTTGACCAACTTTTCACTCGTCTGATACAGGACAAGTAAATGGGTTTACTCCGGGCACTCCGGTTTTATCCCAAGACAAATAATCAAAGTTGATCAACTGTTGACTCGTCTTACTCAGAGTGTCCGCTGGGTCTTGAAAGTTATTGTAGTGGCAATTGTTTGCTTCACCAAACATCCAATAGTTTCCATCAAGCCACTACTAAGGCACTGGGGTCAAGTTTCTCAACGCAGGCAAAATGATGGTTCAAGGTCCAAACTTGTTGATTGTTCTTGATGATTTATTTTCTCTTGTGGCAACTGAGTGTCATCCTCTTGTTTACTCTTAACATCAGACATTGTTGTGGTCTTTTCTTTGAATTATTTCACAAAGTACAAAGCTGCATAGCACATTGAGAGTCCACAGCACAAACATATCTCTTGTTTAAAGATGTTGACTTGAGTGAGCAAACATTTCCATGATGGGCGTCAGCACACGTCTTGATCCAATTACTGTATACGTCAATTTGTTGCATCAAACTCATTTTTTCAGTCTTTGCAGTGAAATAATGTTAAACTCCAATAGTTTCACCATTTTCCTTTACGACTTAAACAATATTGTCACATACCAGCTTTGATGAATGAGTGACGCGTTATTCCAGGCCTGACACAGCAAGTTACTTGATTTCTTCAAAAAACAATCCAATAACTTTTGTGATGGTAATCCTTGAGATCCATACATCCAAGATGTCCATTAATGAGGGATAAGAAGACTCGCCCTGCCCCTGTTGCCGTGGTTGAACTGACCTTCAGTGTCTGCACTTTTTTTTAAATAAATTTATTTAAGATTTTTCAGGATTAAACAACAAATACAGAAGGAGAAAAGAATAAACAACAACAAAAAGTAAACAAATGCAACAAAACCAAAAATCAGCAAGTCAAAACAGTCAAAACAGTGTAAGCTTACTGGAGAATATATAAAAGAGGACAAAATGTGTGTACTGTACATCAGTCCGCAGCACGCAATCAAGCACGAGGCAGAGTCAAAGGGAACAACAGACATTTCTGGCGACATTGTATCAAACGGTTCACCATATAACACGAGATATCAATAAAAGATGAAAGCAATAAATTATAATGACATTAATAGCAACAATAATAAAGAAGAAGAAAAAAACAAAACATTGCATACCTGCAAACTCACAAGGGATGAAAAAGGTGACAAACCTAGCGCCTGTACGATGTGTGTGTGTGTTCCTGTGCCCACCCCCCTCACCTACGAAGACTGATTTTTAACAAATAAATTAAGCATTCTGGTACTCCCAAGAAGAAAATCAGGAGAAAAGACATTTACTAACATTTACTTTTTACTTAGGACATACATAGGAAAGTTGGCGTCAATCAAAACATAAAAAGTATACGAGCAAAAACAGCAGCAAGCCAACTCAAGAAATCAAATATAGCATTACGCTAATAGCAAAAACTCATTCTTAAATACGTAGCGCTATGCTAGCAATGCGCAATACAGACACGCTAACTAAGATGCTACAGACGTAGCGCTCCGCTTCTCTACCAAATCCTAGCCCACTCCCATAACGTAGCTCTAAGCTAGCACTACATTTGTGCACTAGTTTAGCGCTTATGAGCTAGTGTGAGCTTTGCTGCGAGCTAGCAAGAGCGACTTATGCAGCGCTAGCTTAGCACTGTAAGTTTAGTCAATGGGATATTATGCCATCTACCACGCCTTTTTTTTTTTTTAGCTTAAGCTACTTTTAGCCAATCATTTGCTTCTTTCAGCTAACCTTTTGCCGTTTTAGGCTTTTAGCTAGTGTTTTGCTACCGTTGTCTGTAACTCAGCTTCTTCATCAAATTTCAGCAGTCATTAAGCACTCAGCATTCACATTCTCCTTTTACAGAAAATGAAATTTCTCTAGTTGTTTTTCTATCGTTTTGTTTCTAGGCTGGTTGTGTGAAGTTAGTAAAAACAGTCAGAGTCTAACCTGCAGAAGACAGCAGTCCGACAAATCTCAGTTTGAACAAATCAGGGAGAAATACTCATGGGGGATTTAAGCTTATCGGAGCAGAGCACATAGAAAAGTGAATTTCTACACACAAACAAAACGCAATTAAACTCAAAACTTTCATTAAACGAACATCGCATTAGGTATTTTTTTTCACAAATTATTACTTTTGTATGTGACAAGTGTTAAAACTGAACACTCCAACTGCTGTCTGCTGCAGGTAAAACACTGACTGCTCATGAGTACTTCAAGCAACCTCACCTAAAAAGAGTTCAATCATTTTAAAATAAAAAGGGTCAGGAAGATTATAATTTATCATTATTATAAAATACTGCAGCCTTTGCACCTTATTTTGCTTCTGCTCATGGGGTATATAGTTTAAGCCAAAAATATTTATTTTCTTTATATCCGAGATCAGTTTAGAATGATTTACTATATAGAACAGTGTAAATTAATCCTCCTCAGAACAGGTTGTCAGTTTTGTGGACAGTTGCCGAGCAGAAAGATGTAATAAGGTTAAACTGACGGCCTGGTTCTCCATTCGTGCAAAGATCACATTGAGCATATGCATGAGCGTGGCCTTGGCCGTGGTCTGGTTGATCAGGTTACGGCTGGCCAGATAGATGCTGTAGCAGGTCCTGACGGTGAGCAGCACCGTGCCCTCGTGGATCTCGATGTCTGTCACAGTCGTGAGCAGGGCCTGGACAGACAGAACAGGAAGCTCTTATCAGACAGGATGCGTTGTGCTGAATCACCGTCCTCTCTTCTATCTGTGGCTTCCCAACATCAGAAGTAAACGTCACCCTCTTTATAGCGTCTTCGGCGCGTAAAGTCAGCGTTTAAATCTAAATTAATGATTTTTTTAAATCCAATACGTGCTTGTTTTTGTGAAATACAGAATTGACAGGCTGCACTAATATTCAGGTCTCTTAAGCAGTGACTGTAACCCAATCAGGTGATGACTCGTCCAGAAATCTTTTGTCAACAACGATAAGATGAAATAAAAGACATTTACAGGACAGATGTTTCACTCTCCTACCAACCAGGATGTGAAAAAAGAAAAACTAAATAAGCCAACAATTTTCAGTCAGGTCATCTGGACAGTTTCTTTTTTTTTTGTGCTGAAATGTTTCACCTTCCATCATGAAGGCTTCATCAGTCAAAGAAACACACAACACAAAACTGATTCGTCCCCCAACAGCTAAATAAAAATTAAATAAGTTCACAAATAAACCTTAGCAAATGGCTCATGTCAGTCACAAAGGTTGCCGTGAAAAACCCAAGATTCTTTCATCAAATGTTACACCTTTCAAGCATTTACAATAAAGGTGTATTTCTTTTTTTATTTCAAGCTGGAGCAAAAAATGCATTACATTTATGATTTTATACTATTTTAGCCATAAAAGTTCAGCTCATTCAGGAGCAGGGGTTAAACAACTACTGTATTCGCCGGAGGAAAATACGCTCCGGTGTTTAAAACGCTTTGTCAAATTATTAACAATAAACACGAAAAAATTGTACACTGTACGCTTCGGAGTTTAATACGCGTCATCGCCACGCGACGCGTCAGCTTTGTCCTGATCAAGATGGCGGCGACAGGACCAAGTCCTGATCAAGATGGCGGCGACAGGACCAAGCCAGTACGAATAACTTCACAAAGAAACACGGTAAAAACAATTATTTCTTTGCGAGAAAAAATATATTACTAAGCTGACTTTATAGAAGACGTGTTCCTGAGTTTAACGAAATGTTCAAATCAGCTGGATTAAAAAAAAAAGTTCGATGATTTTTATGCAGGCGCTAGGCGGGTCAAACCGGACGCTTTCTTTCTTTAAAATTAGCTAAATAAACGCTTAAAAATATATTTCTTCGCTGACTTATGGGTAATAGTAGACGTACTCCTGAGTTTAACGAAATGTTCAAATCAGCTGGATTAAAAAAAAAGTTCGCTGATTTTTATGCAGGCGCCAGACGGGTCAAACCGGAGCTTTCTTTAATAAACATTAAAAAATATATTTCTTACCTCACTATAGCAGACGGGCTCCTGAGCTGAACCAAATGTGAAATCAGCTGGATTTAAAAATCCGCGTTGTGGTTTATGAGTGGTATCTTGCAAACAAAAACAGCGAACCTCACAGCTAATTCATTCAACCTTTATTTATACAGGCTAGCCTCGTTGAGTCACGGGGACTCATTTACAAGAGGGACCTGTCTCACTCACACCAAACAACCATCCACTCTCACACTCACACCTAGGGTCAATTTAGAGTCACCAATCAGCCTAACAAGCATGTTTTTTGGTCTGTGGGAGGAAACCGGAGTACCCGGAGGAAACCCACGCATGCACGGGGAGAACATGCAAACTCCACCCAGAAAGGCCCCGGACCGGGATTTGAACCAGCAACCTTCTCGCTGAGAGGCAGCAGCTCTACCAGTTGTGCCACCGTGCTGCCCAAATAGCAGCTACATCCACAGCAGGGAGCGGGCAGCGACAGAGTCAGTCCGAACAAAGGAGGCTTTGTTCGGACACGGCAAGTAGAAACTTCTGGAAGTGGCCCCTCTTCCTCTTCACTCTCTGAGTCCTCTGCTGGCTGCTGCCTACAGCGCCTCTATAGCGGCCGAAACTGGTACTGCACCATTTTCGCCAAAAATGAAAAACGAAGAATCAGAGCGAAAAATGAGTCTAAAAATATGGGAAAAAATCCATAAATAATACTCTTCGATGTTTAATACGCTGGACATTCAAATTAGCAAAAATACTGCGTATAATACAACGGTTTTTACGGTACATATTTTTAAAAGTCAACTTCAACACGATAAGTCGAGTCGACTTCGACTAGTCGATGACATCATAGGAACTCAAGACGCTATATCATATTTGCCAAAAAAAAAAATGTTAAAAAAGTCAATTACTGTATTTACCAAAAACATTGGGAGTATATTTATGCTCCTACCATTGATCATACTGCAAATAAGTCAAAGAAAAAGTAAAACTATTACCAAGCAGCAAAAATGCTGCTGTTTGTAGTTTTATTTTATTTAATCCATCATGTGGATTTGGTGGAATAGAGTTGGGAACAGTGGGGGGTGGGGGGGGGAGTAGTCGACTTGAACTATAAAAACCCGTGACATGACACAGTATCGACTAGCCAAGTAGTCGATTCGTCTGTTTGACCCCTCTTCTGGAGATGGGTGCTGTGTTCTACAACGTTTGTAATTCCAAATACTTCACTTTATTCACAAATATTTTTCAAAATAAATAATTTAGATTTCTGTGATTCCCTTAAAACATGTATACAATCTGCTTAATACAACGAATGATGCCATAACTTGATATATTTTTGTCTTCTTTGGTCATTTTTAGTTTGTAGCTACTGTGCTGCTACTCTTAGCTAACCGCTTACTCTATTTTGCTTTTAGCTAGCAATTTAATACTTTCAATTGTTAGCTAGCATTTTGTTCCTTTTAGCTTTTAGTTGCCATTCCAGTAGTTTTAGGTTCCAGTTCACTTTTTTCCCCTTTTATTTAGCTTTTAGTAAGCTTTTTGCCACATTCAGCTTTTGGCAAGTCTTTGGCTACATTTAGTTAGAATTTGCTACTTTAAGCTTTTAGCTAGCATTTTGATACTTCTTATTGTTAACTCATAGATATGTACAGGAGATACCCTACGGACTGGAGCTGCCTATTGGAGCGGACGTTCCGTGCGGCCGCCATCTTGGATGGGTATATTTCGCGCTCCCAGCGCATTTATTTGTATTGAAGAAGCTGTATGCTCCACTAAAAACAATCATAACTTCACGAATTCTTACCCGATTTTCACACGGTTTTGTTTGTTATAAACGTCAGAGATGTGGTTATGACGTGTGACACTGCTACTCAATAAAAGTATGTGCTTTCATGCTTAAATACTTTGTTTTATGCTCTTTAACAAAGATACACATATGGCATGGGATATTAATAAATGTATACATTTTTAAATTAAAAAAACTAGTTTGATTGTTCATTTGAATTTATTTTACTCTCTCACTCAAACACAGCATACAATACAGAGTCTTGTGTACAATGCTACAGCAACTATTTTTTTATTATTTTTGAGTGCTGTGCATGTAAACAGTTGTGAACGAACCTTTTTTTATAAGACCTGAAAAAGTAATCTAAACCCTCCAGGTCCTTTCACTACCCTCCCTGCAATTGGGGCTAGGAAGCTCCAGAGCATGGACAACCAGGACCTTTTGTGTGTCTGGTGATAGAGACTTTGTGAGGTAATAGGCGACTGGAGCTTTCCAATGACCCTGTAGACCAACCACCATAAAAACAAGCACCTCCGTGGCTACATCAGTCTCATCCATGCCATCACCCATATCCACATATCCAGACATTTTCTGGGTACA
The DNA here is from genome assembly GCA_038048925.1 of Garcialebias charrua. Classification (NCBI taxonomy): domain Eukaryota; kingdom Metazoa; phylum Chordata; class Actinopteri; order Cyprinodontiformes; family Rivulidae; genus Garcialebias; species Garcialebias charrua. The sequence continues at coordinate 12,851 of JBBPBX010014167.1, forward strand.
GGGATTATACTGGACATGTTTCTTGATGGCCATGGCATCCAACATGAGGACCACAGAGCCATATTTAACAGGGTCCTCTTCACATCTCCTCTGCAACATGTCCAACATCATTGTGTTGAGCCCAGGTTTGGCATCCACAGACTGCAACCACCTGAACAACAAATAAATAAAGGTTTATGTGCTTTAACCCATGGATTGATAGATAGATTGATTCTCTTTCTTTCTTTCTTTCTTTCTTTCTTTCTTTCTTTCTTTCTTTAAGACTTCTTGATATCAAAACTTTCAAAAATAGTGAAAATAGCAAGCTCTAAGTTATTACATCTGTTCTGTTTGTTGTACATCATACCTAGGGGTTGAAGTATTTTACTCAATATGTTTAAAATATGTAATAAAAATATACTACACCTTTGCAGTGTATGTGGATGAGGGAGGGGAAAATGCAGAGAATCCCTCAGGTAACTGTAGGCTTTGGGACCATGAAGGTGCAGTGTGAGGGCAAACTCTCGCTGCTCTTTTGTGTATTCATTGCCCCGCTTTGAAAAGAGGTCTATCTGAAGATCTGTAAATCAAACTACATAGTAAGCTTCCTAGAAATAAATACCTAAAGTCTGACAAAGAGTTTAAATGTAACATAACAAAAATTCTAAGTTGTAGTATTAATGTATTTACCTGAATGTAAGTCAAGCCTTTCTTTCAGCTCCTCATTTAGAAGGTTCTTCCTCTTCAGATCCAGCAATGATGACAAAATATAAATGATCAAATAACCAAAACTATTGTTCAATCTTACTTGTGAAAGGTAATCCCATGTGATCTACTTTCAACACTGCGCTGGTTATTGCAACCATAAGCTGCACAAAATACGGGCATAGTAACTCGCCCTGTGTTTACTCCTGTTGGCTCTGTGGAAACCCCCATCCAATATGGCGGCGCTGCGCGATGCAATTCTGCCCACCATGAGGTATCTAGTATTTATATAATATCTATGTTGTTAACTAGTGTTGTGCTACGTTTAACTTTTAGCTAGCACTTTGCTACATTTAGCTAGAACCGTGCTACTTTTAGCTTGCACTTTGCCACGTTTAGCTAGAAGTTTTGCATTTGTTTAACTAGCGTTCTGCTACTTTCAGCTTTTAGCTAGCACTTTGCTATGTTTAGCTAGAATTTAGCAACTTTTAGCTGCCATGCCACTACTTTTATTTTTAACTCACTTTTTTTTGTTTAGCTTGTAGTTAGGTTTTTGCTACATTTAGCTTTTAGGAAATATTTGGCTACTTTTAATTAGAATTTGCTACTTTAAGCTTTTAGCTAGCATTTTGATATTCCTGACTTAACTAGCGTTATGCTGCTTTTAGCTAGCAAGTTGCTACGTTCAGCTAGAATTTTGCAGCTTTTAGTTTTTAACTAGTGTTTTCGAATGGAGATTTAACACTTTTTATTATAAAATCTGAAGTAAAGAGTATATTACGAGTTTAACAACAATCAAACTACAGTATGTGGCTGTCAAAATAAATAAATTTGAACAATTAAAAATAAAATCTCAATCTCAAATAAAAACAAAGTCAATACACTTTACTCTCATTTCGTCACTCAGACGAGACACAGCGTGTTTGCTGATTCCTTTTTCTGTGCCAAGTCTCAGATCTGAGAGATGTAAAGTTTGGATATGAGGTTAAAAATATAAAAGTGACAGCTGAAGGATCTGAAAGCAGCCGGATGGAGGGCGAGGCCTCGGCTGTACCTTGATGATCTGTAGCTGGACGCCCTCATCGGTTTGTGGACCCTGGAAGCAGTTGCAGACGGTTTCCACCAGCCGGTCGATCAGTCTCTTCCCCGGAGTTTTACTGTCCGGGGCGTAGCCCGTGATGTGACCGTACGCAATCAGCTTCTACAGCGGGGAGACGGAGCACAGGTCAGGGCAGCAGAGGCCAGGATGTAATTATTTAAAGAGTCACTTCTGTTTGAGACCCAAGTTTTAGGAGGTTGTTGCACCAACATGAACCCGTTATGATGCGTGCATACGATTAAAGATTTGTGTTTGTTCAGGATTTGTTGCTGCGTTCGTGGGTTCTGGTTCCGAGTTCCTGACTGGACTTCAACACAAACTGTGAAAATATTAAATGATGGCGCTGTCTGCCATACCACATTAAAATTACTGGTTGTAATAATGATTCTTGGCAATAAAATCACCACTGAAGATTCTTGATAGATTATAATAAGTACAACCATAAAGGTGTAGCTAAAATAATAATAAAAAGCTTTATGATATTAAAGAAATTAGCCAGGCATGTGAAATATTTGATACTAACACACCGGGACACCAGACAAAAACAAAGGACATGGGTAGATCTAACGGCGTGTGCGCCTGTGTGTGTGTGTGCGTCAGTGAACACTGACCTGCAGACAGTCCAGTAGATTTCTATTTGTTACATAGATTTATGTTACGTTCAGTAGATTTCTATTTATTAAATAGATTTATTTTATGTTCAGTAGATTTCTATTTATTAAATAGATTTATGTTACATTAAGTAGATTTCTATTTATTAAATAGATTTATGTTACGTTAAATAGATTTCTATTTATTAAATAGATTTATGTTATGTTCAGTAGATTTCTATTTATTAAATAGATTTATGTTACATTAAGTAGATTTCTATTTGTTAAATAGATTTACAGTATGTTATGTTCAGTAGATTTCTATTTATTAAATAGATTTATGTGACGTTCAGTAGATTTCTATTTATTAAATAGATCTGTTACGTTCAGTAGATTTCTATTTATTAAATAGATTTATGTTACGTTCAGTAGATTTCTATTTATTAAATAGATTTAGATTTCTATTTATTAAATAGATTTATGTTACGTTAAATAGATTTCTATTTATTAAATAGATTTATGTTATGTTCAGTAGATTTCTATTTATTAAATAGATTTATGTTCCGTTCAGTAGATTTCTATTTACTAAATAGATTTATGTTCCGTTCAGTAGATTTCTATTTATAAAATAGATTTATGTTCCGTTCAGTAGATTTCTATTTATTAAATAGATTTATGTTACGTTCAGTAGATTTCTATTTATTAAATAGATTTATGTTACGTTCAGTAGATTTCTATTTATTAAATAGATTTATGTTCCGTTCAGTAGATTTCTATTTACTAAATAGATTTATGTTCCGTTCAGTAGATTTCTATTTATAAAATAGATTTATGTTCCGTTCAGTAGATTTCTATTTATTAAATAGATTTATGTTCTGTTCAGAAGATTTCTATTTATTAAATAAGTAGATTTCTATTTATTAAATAGATTTATGTTACGTTAAATAGATTTCTATTTATTAAATAGATTTATGTTATGTTCAGTAGATTTCTATTTATTAAATAGATTTATGTTACATTAAGTAGATTTCTATTTGTTAAATAGATTTACAGTATGTTATGTTCAGTAGATTTCTATTTATTAAATAGATTTATGTGACGTTCAGTAATTTCTATTTATTAAATAGATCTGTTACGTTCAGTAGATTTCTATTTATTAAATAGATTTATGTTATGTTCCGTAGATTTCTATTTGTTAAATAGATTTATGTTACGTTCAGTAGATTTCTATTTATTAAATAGATTTATGTTATGTTCAGTAGATTTCTATTTATTAAATAGATTTATGTTACGTTAAATAGATTTCTATTTATTAAATAGGTTTATGTTATGTTCAGTAGATTTCTATTTATTAAATAGATTTATGTTACATTAAGTAGATTTCTATTTGTTTAGTAAATGGGTCACCCAGGACTATTTAAATATTTAAAGTCACACCCTCAGAAGTTTTTTTATTTATTTAATGTTGTGTTTTAATTTTTTATGTTATGTGGCACTGACTCACTCGCAGCACAGCAAAGCCAAGCCGCTAATAAAAACTTATTTGTTTTCAAAGAATAAAAGACACAGTTATGGTCAATATCAGTGTGTCTGCTGTCTCATGTGTAACATCAATTGGAAATTATGACAACCAATTACTGCACATTATGAATACAAATATTCTATGTGATTGTTCAAATGAGTAACTGCTTATGTAAACTGAAACCTGTAGTAACAGGTTGCGATAGCTTATAGGTACTTACTGTCAACTTTAGTAATAACATATTATAAGGTGAACAATTACCATTAAAAACTAAAATACTGTATTAAGCAAAACCCATTTCATATAAACCCAAAAGTCAGCTATTCTGAGTTAAAACATTTTTGAGGTGAACAGTAGTTGTGACCATGTGAAGCTAATTAAAACACTATTTAAGTGTCACCGAAATATTTTTTAAACCAAATAAATTAATATTTGGTTCCATAAGTTAGAATGTTTTTGTTTGTATAATGTTTATCTTTGGTTTTAAATGTGTTCATGATAACACGGAGGGCAATTTTTTTTATTTAACCGCTATTATAGCTAGGTTTTGGCTTAACAATAAAAGGCGATTAGACCTGTGTTTGCAGAAAAGAACATACACAAGGCTTTGACTGAGCCATCAGCAACAGCTGGTAAATCCACTAGTACAGGAATGCACAAGATGCTAAGATTATTCACCTGTTAGTCGTAGCATGTGGGCACAATGTTTCACAGTGTTTAAAGCAGGGGTCCCCAAACTTTTTCCTGTGAGGGCCACATAACTTTTCCCTTCTCTGGTGGGGGGCCGGAGTCAGTTTGTAAAAGGAAAAACTGTGACAATCGCAGGAGTGCCTGAATGTAAAAATGTATTGTTTTCCAGAAAGCACAATCAAATAACCCTCTCTGGGTTCTTCACAGTAAAAAATCCAGGAAATAAACACTATTTATCGTACATCTCAAAGTTTGCACTAACTCCGCGAATAAAAATGAGCGGTTGCGCGGTGTCCTGCACGTCCGTGCTCTCATCCAGTGCTAATGAAAAAATTTCTAATTCTTTTGTCTTCTGCTGCAGCTGCATATAGACATTACCCCCGATTTGTTCAATGCGTCTGGTGATTGTACTCGCTGATAGACTCACGACATTAAAGACATCTTTCTTCTCGGGACACACCTCCTCCACGACAGCGTTCATGCATTTCTTGACAAACTCTCCATCAGTAAAAGGTTTACCGCTGCTTGCTATCAGTTGAGCAACCCGAAAGCTGGCCCAAACAGCTGACTCAGCTGAGCTTG
>JBBPBX010014167.1:21386-36080 GCA_038048925.1 Garcialebias charrua
CTTACCCCCACCAGCCTTTGAGTGGTGGAGATTTTTTTCAAGTGTAGAGGTGGACATGCTACTTGAAGGGGCAGCTTGTATGTGAAAATAGGAAGTCATAAGTGGCTGTTGTGTTTAAAATTAGTGTTTATACAAATATTTTCAGTTTATATATCCAATAAGTTTTATTTGTTCAAGGCAGTCATATTTGTTCATAACTTTATTAGAAAGCCTGAGAGTTAAGGGATCCTAGCAAACACTTACCGGAACGCACCCTGTCAAAATAAGAGAGTTCACAGATCCTGTTCCTGTAGGATCTGGCTAAAATTAAGCACTGCTTTTTACCTTAAACACTGACTGTTTTTCTTAAATATCAACTCTTTCCCTGGACACTAACCCTTTACTACCACCCCTCCCTAGCATTAACCCGTTTCCACTAAACACTGACTTTTCCATCTTAAACAGTTCTTCCAGTAAACATCAACCTTTGTATTTTCTAGGCTTTATATTTTTCTATTTCTATGATTTCTGGGTGGTTGTGGCTGAGTGGTTAGAGCAGTCGTCCTCCAGTACAAGAGTTGGGGGTTCAATTCCACCAGCAGTCACATGCCAAAGTGTTCCTGGGCAAGACATTGAACCCCTCTATGCCTCTGATATGTGTCCCATTAGTGTATGAATGTGATAAAGCACTGGGTTTTTTTTGTATAGAAATAGTAGAGTGCTGTATGAATGGGTAAATGAGGACACAGATTGAGCTTTGATTATCTTGATAAGATAGAAAGGTACCATATAAATACAGTCTATTTAACATTTTCCCAAAGAATGACCCTTTTTTTTTTCTATGACATAAACCTCAATATTTTGGTTTTGCTTTGGAAATACAATTTACTTCTTTCAACAATGACTTTTTTCTAAATGAAAAGAATGAAAGAAAATATAGAAAACTTTTATTTTAATGTAGGTGACCGTGTGGAGTTCAAAACATTCTTTGTTAAGTAGTATCTGCCGTCCGACCATGGCGCCTTTCCGGTTCTTTTGTTCCTAGGTGGAGAGAAAACTTACACAAACTCAATAAAATCGAGGGGTAAATTGTTTTTTGTAGGTAAGGCTAGAGAAATTACAAGCTCAACGCTGAGGCATCCATCCGACCCATCGTAACACGGAAGCAGAAGCGGAGAGGCCCCGTGCAAAAGAATGCCTTAGCTTATGTTGGCCCTTGGCTCCGCCTTCACATCCGGGGCGGGCACCTACTATCAATGTATCAGTGGGGTGACTATAGCCGTTTTCGCACTGCACGGCCCTCCCCAGCCCAGCTCGTCCCTGGTTGGCCCAGAGCCCGGCCTGGCCCGCCCCCGCTCATTACACATTGTCCGGAGAGCTGCCTTGAAGTGGGTGGGGCGTTTTCTTGAAGTGGGTGGGAAGTTCTTGAGTGCACGCTTACAGTGTTTTAAGAGAGGAGACGCCGCCAAAAAAAATTTGTTAGCTGAATATATATATTAGTGTTTCTGAGTTTAATTTTTGTTAATAACTGATTACGAATCACACTGGACCAGCTCTACACCCTCAGCAGGGTCCTGGAGGGTGCGTGGGAGTTTGCCCAACCAGTTTACATGTGCTTTGTGGACTTGGAGAAGGCATTCGACCGCGTCCCTCGGGGGTTCTGTGGGGGGTACTCCGGGAGTATGGGGTACCAGGCCCATTGATATGGGCTGTTAGGTCCCTGTACGACCGGTGTCAGAGCTTGGTCCGCATTGCCGGCAGTAAGTCAGGCTCGTTTCCAGTGAGAGTTGGACTCCGCCAAGGTTGCCCTTTGTCACCGATTCTGTTCATAACTTTTATGGACAGAATTTCTAGGCGCAGCCAAGGTGTTGAGAGGATCCGTTTTGGTGGCCTTAGAATCGCTTCTCTGTTTTTTGCAGATGATATGGTCCTATTGGCTTCATCAGATCGTGATCTACAGCTTTCGCTGGAGCGGTTTGCAGCCGAGTGTGATGCGGCCGGGATGAGGATCAGTTCCTCCAAATCCGAGGCCATGGTCTTGAGCCGGAAAAGGGTAGCATGCCCTCTCCGGGTCGGGGATGAGGTCCTGCCCCAAGTGGAGGAGTTTAAGTATCTTGGGGTCTTGTTCACGAATGAGGGAAAACTGGAGCGTGAGATCGATAGGCGGATAGGTGCAGCATCCGCAGTGAAGCGGGCTCTGTACCGGTCTGTCGTGGTGAAGAGAGAGCTGAGTCGAAAGGCAAAGCTCTCAATTTACCGATCGATCTACGTTCCCACCCTCATCTATGGTCATGAGCTTTGGGTTGTGACCGAAAGAACGAGATCTCGGATACAAGCGGCTGAAATGAGTTTTCTCCGCAGGGTGTCTGGACTCTCCCTTAGAGATAGGGTGAGAAGCTCAGTCATCCGGGAGGGACTCGGAGTAGAGCCGCTGCTTCTCCACATCGAGAGGAGCCAGTTGAGGTGGCTCGGGCATCTGGTTAGGATGCCTCCTGGACGCCTCCCTGGTGAGGTGTTCCGGGCATGTCCCACCGGGAGGAGACCCAGAGGAAGACCCAGGACACGCTGGAGGGACTATGTTTCTCGGCTGGCCTGGGAACGCCTTGGGATTCCCCCAGAGGAGCTGCTCCATGTGGCTGGGGAGAGGGAAGTCTGGGCCTCCCTACTTAGGCTGCTACCCCCGCGACCCGACCCCGGATAAGCGGACGAAAATGGATGGATGGATGATTAAGAATCAGCTTATGTTAGAACGTAAATAACACGAAGCGCGCATCCATACAGAGCATTTCCGCCTTTCAGCGCAAGCTGAATTTAATTAAAATATAACTAATATTCTCTAACTCTTGCCCGTAGCCAGGATTTTAAAATATAACTAATATTCTCTAACTCCTGCACGTAGCCAGGATGTTACGTGGGGCGAATCCTTTATAGTAAAAGTGGACTCCTGAAAAAACCAATATTCCTCCGTAGCTGAGTGGTTAGAGTGTCCGCTTTCCACTCTAAATTGTATCTAGACTCGGGTTCGCGTCCCACCTGGTTCAAATTATTTCACGTTTGTCTTTTATTGGATAAAAAAAGGAGTTTGTGCTAACCACAGGCATAACACAAACTCCTTTTTATTTTCTCCAATAAAGGCAAATGCGAACATGACGAACCCGGGTTAGAAGGCGAGGCGGGCCGGGCTGTTGAGGGCTGTGCAGTGTGAAAACGGCTTGTGTGTGACCTCATTGATCTTATCTGTTTCTGATGGTGGATAATAGGGTTATGTTCAAATCTAAGTGTTGGAATCAAGCAAACAAAAATGACTCCTTATCGGGTGGTGACCCTTGAATCACTCATTGTGATCAGCTGAGACTGGTATGATCTGTTCCGAACCAAGTTATGAGTCAGAGTAGACCAGACAGGATCTCCAGCAAGATTAAACTTCTAACTATTGTGGTTGAGGTTTCTCATGGCGTAACAAATTAGCGATACCGTTACCATTTGTGGGAATTAAATTAAGAGTGTTCTACATTAAGAGTTTCTCATAATTATTCACCCTGCACATTAAAAATATTTATTGGGACTGCATCCATACTTTTTGTTTACATGTTTCCATGGTAACATCCGAAGTCTGCATATGCTTTTGTCGCTCTGTGATCAAGACTCATTTTTCATTTTGGACTTTATTATTGTGTTTGAATGTGTGTCAGATGTTTAGTGATGTTTTCTTATATGATTTTTATCTTTGTAAAGGAATAACATGTTGTAAGTCACATGATCACTTGACCTGGAAGCTGAATCAAATGCATCAAAGAGATTCAGCATTAACTAATTAAGATTTAAGATAATAATGAAAATTTAAGATTAGTAGGTCCCTAATTTAAATGAGTCCCCCTACCTCAGTGAGGCTAGTCCGTATAAATAAAGGTTGTATGAAAACATTTATAAATGGCTAGGGGGCCGGTGGAAATAGATGTTTTTTTCGTTTGTGCAACTTGTCTACCAATAACAAATGTTTAACACTCTTTTCATTTTACCAGTGTTTTCATCTGTGACTCACCCTCATAGAATTGCTATTAAAAAAATCCCGTTTTTTCCAATAATGGGATGGAAATCCAGCCCTTTTTCATTCAACCTTTATTTATACAGGTCAATCACATTGAGCCACGGGGACTATCCTTGATGTCTGATAAACTCAACTCATGGTGAATTAGACACAGATGACTAAAACATTCCCATAAAAGTTTGTACTTTGGGGTCACAATATAAAATTCAATATATTTTACATAAAAACTCCACAATACTGTCATGTTAGTGCCCCTTCATGCCCTGATCTGCTTCTCTGTCACTCTGCCATGCCTAGTCTGCACTCTCAGCTCATTGGCCCTGATTCACCACACATGTTCTGATCCATATTTAAGGACTCCTCTCACCACACTTCTCTGCCAGATTATCAAACCCCTCACAGCAGAAGATGTCCATCATTCTTGTCAAAGTCAGCTTTATTGTCAGAACTGCAATATGTACAGGACATACACAGGATTGAAATTGTGTTTCTCTCAGTCCCTCGGTGCAACAGTAACCATTTAAACACTAAAACACTGAAACATTTAATAAACATAAGCATAAAATAGTAAAAGTGTAACACTGTCCTGAGTTTTTGCATAGTAGTATAAAAGTATGAAAATTTACACCAACACTAAAACTAAAACTAAAACACTAAACATTTAATGAACATAAGCATAAAATGAAATAATAAAAGTGTAATACTGTCCTGAGTTTTTGCATAGTAGTATAAAAAGTATAAAAAGTATATCTATAAAATAAACTGAAGGTTCTAGCATTGACATTTGCAAAGAGTGGCAAAGCAGCATATGAGTTAATGTACACAGTATATGTATGAGGTAGTTGATGTTGGTATAGAGGCAAAAGTGGCATATGCAGTAAGGCACATTGGGCATCCTTAAATAAGGCTGGTCAGAGAATACTGTATATGTATCAGCAGTAGTGTAGATATAAAAGTAGTGTAAATGTAAACAGTAGTAATAAATGTAAACAGTAGTAATAAATGTAAACAGTATTAATAAATGTAAACAGTGAATGTAAACAGTAGTATGTAAACAGTGAATGTAAACAGTAGTATGACTATAGGCAGTGATGTAATACAAACATTAGTGCAAATATGAGAAGTAGTGCAAACTGAATGAGCACATGACCGAGAGTTTAGTGAATAACCCGTTTGATGACACAGAGTCCAGTGTTAAAATCTTTGTGTTGTGTGGTAATGTGTGAGAAAGTTTTTTGTGTTAAGGCAGTTCAAATGGGAGGGGAGGCAGAGCAGGCAGAGTGTTTAGCATCCTGACTGCCTGATGAACAGAGCTGTCTCTCAGTCTGCTGGTTCGAGCCTGGAGACTCCTCAGTCTCCTCCCTGATGGCAGCAGTCTGAAGCAGCTGTGTAGTGGGTGTGTGGGATCACCTGCCATGCAGAGGGCTTTCCGAGTGAGGCGGTTGCTGTGTAAGTCCTGCAGTGAGGGGAAGGAGGTGCCGACGATCTTCTCAGCTGCTTTCACGATGCGCTGGAGGCTCTTGCGGCAGGATGCAGTACATGCACCAAACCACACAGTGATGCAGCTGGTCAGGACACTTTCTATTAGGGATGCACCGATCCATATTTTTCACTTCCGATCCGATACCGATACTTAAAAACTGGTTATTGACCGATACGATACTTTTCTGATCCGATACTGTTCAGGTATGTGAATCTGTATAATGACATTTTTGTACTGTGACTATTCATAGTGTGAGATACAACCAATGAAGACACTCTTGAGCCTTACAACAAGAAACTCACAAAATTTAATAGCACACAAGAGGCAGGTCTATACCACACACATGTCCTTCTCACTGATGGTGCAGCTGGAAAAACTTAAAAACCGCTAAGCATGATGGGAAAGACAACAGTGGGCTGTGTTGTCTTTCTCATCATGCTTAGTGGTTTTTTAGTTTTCCAGCTGAAAAAAACGCTAAGCATTATGGGAAAGACAACAAAATCCACTCTTTTAGTTGTTAAAGGGAATGGGCTGTGTTCTCTTTCCCATCATGCTTAGCAGTTTTTTTAGTTTTTCCAGCTGCACCATCAGTGAGAAGGACATGTGTGTGGTATAGACCTGCCTCTTGTGTTCTGTTAAAGTTTGTGAGTTTCCTGTTGTAAGTCTCAAGAGTGTCTTCATTGGATTTAACTCACACAATGTTAAGACGGTAGTCACAGAATGTGATTGAACACAAGTGCTCTTTGAAGCTGTATCGGAAATATCGGCAGGTTGGATCCGATATCCGATACTTAAATTATGCTGGTATCGGATACCGATACCGATACTGGATCGGATCTGCCCCATCCCTACTTTCTATGGCACCTCTGTAGAAGGTGCACATGATGGGGGTTGAAGCTCCAGCCCTTTTCAGCTTGCGGAGAAAGTAGAGACGCTGGTGAGCCTTCTTGGCCAGTGATGCAGTGTTCCTGCTCCAGGACAGGTCCTTTGAGACGTGCACTCCCAGGAACTTGGTGCTGTCCACTCTCTCCACTGCGGTGCTGTTGATGGTCAGAGGGGCATGTTGGGCATCCCTCTTCCTGAAGTCCACAACAATCTCCTTTGTCTTCTCCACGTTGAGAGTGAGATTGTTGTGTCCGCACCACAAGGCCAGGCGGCTCACCTCGTTCCTGTAGTCCGTCTCATCGTTGTTGCTGATGAGACCCACCACTGTTGTGTCGTCCGCAAACTTGATGAAGTGGTTGGAGCTGTATGATGGTGTGCAGTCGTGTGTTAGCAGGGTGAATAGAAGGGGGCTCAGCACACATCCTTGTGGGGCCCCTGTGTTCAATGTGATGGTGCTAGATGTGTTACTCCCGACCCGTACTGTCTGTGGTCTCCCGGTCAGGAAGTCTAGCAGCCAGTTACACATTGAGGTGTTCAGCCCCAGACTGTCCAGTTTAAGGTCGCAGCCTTGTCTGATCTTCTCGTCTTGACCTCAGGCTTGTCTCTTGGAAACCCTGATCTGTCTGCTCCCTGTCCTCTTCTTTTGCCTTTCTGACCTCGTTACCGACTACTCCTTCTGGATAGATGACTACGACTCATGGATTATCATATGGATTTGGATCTGGATCTCTGACTTCCTGTGTATGACCCCCACCACTACACCTGGACCTTGTTCTTGGATTACCCCACTAACTACATTCTCCTCAGCTGTGCCCTGCAGATTTGCTTTGCCCTGTGATGGTGGTATCATCTTGCCCAACTCCTTCAGGTGGCCCCCATCTCTCCTGTTTGAGATTGGTCCCACCACTGGATTCTGACCTCAGCAGCTGCATTTCAATAAACTTTTTAGCAATTCTTGTTGTCCAGCATTGTGCATGAAACCTAAAACCCAATTGATGTCAAGTACATCAAGTTTATATGAGTCATCACCAACCTCTAGCTTTAATCTCAAGTTTATTTGGACTGGATACTTTACGGGAGGGGGAGGGGGTGCAGATGTTAGAGAAGGTGAGTCTGTGATCATAAGGTCATCGGTTCAACTCCCCAGACCAACAATATCAAAATATGGATGGGAGAGGTGAAATGCCTGCCTCCACCTTCATTTGCTCCATTTCGAGCCCTTGAGCAAGCCCTTAACACCCACCATCTGCTCCCCCGGGTGCTCCCTGCTCCACGCAGAGGGCTGTGGTAGCTCGGTGGTCTGTGGTTGCATCAGGATGGGCATCCAGCATAAAATCAATTGCTAAGTCTTCATGTGAGTTAGTTCTTTGACAACCCCCCGAAGAAGGGAGCAGCCGGAAAAAAAAATTTGAGCTGGATAGTTTTTATTTTTATTTTTTATTAAATTTATTCATTCTACATCAACATAAAAGAAAACAATATATAAACATACAGTGTAAAATGTAAAAGACATAAAATGAAAGGTGGCAGAGAGAAGAAATAATCTTATAATATCTGCCCCTTTTTTCACAGTAACAAAATCAAACTCAATCCAAACAATCAATTCAAGCAATGTTTCTCAAGTAACAATAACAACAACAACAAACAAAAAAAACAAAAAACAACAACAACAAACAAAAAAAGACAAACCAAAAAAACAAACAACTTCGTTAATCAACTAGAAAGTTTCCTAATAAAATGGATTTAACTAAAGATTTTCATATTTTGATAACAACTTAGATTTGATCATCTTTTTAAACACAAGCATCGATCTAGCAAATTTAATATTGTTATCTAAAGTGTTCCATAAATCAATTCCCTGTATCGAAACAGTCCGACTCTTCAAACTGGTTCTATACTGAGGTTTTACAAAAACCTCAGTACCCCTAAGAGTACAACAAGACCTTCTCTTATCAAAAAACATTTGAACGTTAGGTGGCAGTAAGTGGTTTTGAGCTTTATACATGACTAATGAGATGTTATAATCCACCAAATCATAAAACTTCAATAACTTAAGCTGATTAAACAATATATTTGATGGATGACGATACGGTTTTCCTCAAATAATTCTCACAGCTCTCTTCTGCAAAATAAAAACAGGCTTTGTAATAGTTTTACATAGGGATGGGGCAGATCCGATCCAGTATCGGTATCGGTATCCGATACCAGCATAATTTAAGTATCGGATATCGGATCCAACCTGCCGATATTTCCGATACAGCTTCAAAGAGCACTTGTGTTCAATCACATTCTGTGACTACCGTCTTAACATTGTGTGAGTTAAATCCAATGAAGACACTCTTGAGACTTACAACAGGAAACTCACAAACTTTAACAGAACACAAGAGGCAGGTCTATACCACACACATGTCCTTCTCACTGATGGTGCAGCTGGAAAAACTAAAAAAACGCTAAGCATGATGGGAAAGAGAACACAGCCCACTCCCTTTAACAACTAAAAGAGTGGATTTTGTTGTCTTTCCCATAATGCTTAGCGTTTTTTTCAGCTGGAAAACTAAAAAACCACTAAGCATGATGAGAAAGACAACACAGCCCACTGTTGTCTTTCCCATCATGCTTAGCGGTTTTTAAGTTTTTCCAGCTGCACCATCAGTGAGAAGGACATGTGTGTGGTATAGACCTGCCTCTTGTGTGCTATTAAATTTTGTGAGTTTCTTGTTGTAAGGCTCAAGAGTGTCTTCATTGGTTGTATCTCACACTATGAATAGTCACAGTACAAAAATGTCATTATACAGATTCACATACCTGAACAGTATCGGATCGGAAAAGTATCGTATCGGTCAATAACCAGTTTTTAAGTATCGTATCGGATCGGAAGTGAAAAATATGGATCGGTGCATCCCTAGTTTTACATGCCTTACCCCAAACCTTAAGACTTAAAAGTTCAAAATGTATATATTATTACCGGTAGTTTAAATTTTAGAAAAGCTTGGTTTGTTCATGCTGAATAAAAAAAAACGATCAAGGCTTTATTTGAGGGTTTGTCTCATGGGACAGAACAAGCACAAAAGAAACACCGTCATATTCAAACGCATCCACCAGACGTAAAAAAAAAAAAATCATCCGCAGTGATGCGAACCTGCATTCACTCATCCATTATACTAACTTGGCACATTTAAGACACACTGACTAGACACAAAACGCTTCCAACATTTGGGATAAGAAGACGTAGTGAGGTGGGGGGGAGTAAGAGGGGGGAGGCAGTCAAGAAGAGAGCGATCCCTGATTTTTATGCACCGCCTGTTCAAAATTCGGCTATCCTTGAGGCGCACTTGTGCAACACTTTGCTGATGTCTGGAGGCCTGTAATTGTGCTCACACATCAATTATGGATTTCCTTGCCTCTGCCGGCTCCAATCAGAGAGCGCCCCGTAGCAGGTCGCGCTCCCCCGGCGCTTTTTTTTTAGGGGGGGGCAGTTTGATTACAGGTGTAGAACAGGCGGCCTTGTTATAAGACTGTAGGTCCCCCTTTCTTTTACTCTTTTTTTCCCCTCCTTCTCAGTCCGGGTATAAGGGGCTTGTTGGTGAGAAATTAGGGAGGAAGTAAGGGTGGCGGTGAAGTGAAAGGGAGGGGGGGCGCGGTCTGATTCGGCCATCACATCCCACTAACAATTTCTGTCAGGTCCCCAGAGGTTCCCTAATGAGCCCCACCGACACGGCCGAGGGCGAGATCCCCGCACCGGTCCACTGAAGTGAGAAGCCAGCGAATCGGCACCTAGCAGCCTTGCAATTATTAATCAGACTTCCCTCTTTTTCTTCCTCCCCTTTTCACTCCATTCATCAGTTAGTCAAAGTGTTCCCTTCTTTCAGGCGCCCTCGTGCTCTCTCCTCTCTTTCACCCATAGAACCTACTGGTGAGCAGAGATTATTAAAGCCCCGTCGTAACGTTGAGTTCGACTCGTAATATTCAAATGAATCCTCAGATTGTAACACAGTTAAGATGTTCTCAGACCTACGCACACTTCCTCTGTGTGTTTTGTGCTTAAGATCAATAAATTTAAACAGGGGGCAATGCAACACGACTCAAATTAACGCATCAGTAGGCGTGTTTCCATCAAGGTTTCTAGGTGCGCATTATGAAGCATCGCATCAGAAAAGCTAAATGGAAACGGCATAATTCGAGTTAACTTCCTCTAAGTCGCTCTAAAGTTTATACGCTCGCTTGAGGTAGTTTTTGGGGAGTCGATTCAGAGCTGAGTCGGCTAAACGACAGATGGAAACAGATTAGCCGACTCAGTTCTGCCGCAGCGAACATTCACGTCACGTGACTGATCAGCTGTTTCCGCTCCGGACAACATGTAACATCGCTAAAACTAGTTGGCATGACAGAATAAATACAACTTGCCCGATAGCAACACATACCTGAAATATTCTCTCCATTTTGCCGAGATGTCTGTTTTCAAACGCTACTTCCTGTTTACTGTGGAAGTGCGTAACGCTGACGTCTGACGTATGGCGCTGACGTGTGACGTAATGACGCTGACGTCTGACGTAGAGACGCTTTGCGTGGCATTGCAGATGCGCTTCAAGCCAGTTAATGGAAACACTTCTGATCCTCATAATTTTAATTTACATTTTAGCGAAATTTTCTAAAATTCGCTCAAAAATCGAATTTAAATTGGATGGAAACATAGCTAGTGATTACAATCCCATATAATTCTGCATAGTGTAACTGAAGGGCCCCTCTCTGTTATAATGACTTGTTCTTATCTAAATTCATCCATGTAGCTACATTCACACAAAAAAATGTGTTTACATGCATTATTCAAATACTTCAATCACTTCCTACAACTCATAAAGAAAGATGACAAAGCTCATTTTTATATGTGGACTTGGTTTTGTGGGTCTGTTCAGATGAAAAAATGTTTCATAGCTAAAGAAGTCAAGTTTTTAGGTTCATGTTTAATTTAGACATGCTCACTTTTTTTTTTAATAAGCTCAAAGCATTTACCAGTCCAGCAGGTTTTTAATCAGTTCTTAATGGGGTAAAATTTTAAATATTTTGGTGTCATTTTATGTTAAAAGCAAGGAATGATAAAGAAAACTGAATCTTCACTGTTCATCTCAGTGTTGCCACCAGAGACGCCACATTTTGTGTCTGATTTTAAAATAAAGCGTTTTTCTTATTCTTTTACAAAATTGTTTTTCATTTCACCTTTTCTAGGAGCAACACTATCCCCTGCTTGTCAAAGAACAAATTTTTGATTTAAAATTGATATTTTCTTTTTTTAATTAAAATAAAGACTTAAAAACTCAGGAGTACATGCCATTACATTTACTCTTTGAAGCAACGATATTCAACTTATTACTGCAAGATGTGAAAAAAGTGAGTTCTGAAACAATTTTAAATATTTAAAATGTGTAAAATTTAGAAAATAGCTAATGTGAACACCCTGCATACAAATTCTAATCTTTGCTGTTTGCTTGTGTGTTTACAGATAAGTAAAGTAACTAAAAGTAGATAACTTACTGAATAAACTACAGACATTGCATTTCCTGTGAAAATGCAGTGTGAAATTTTTCTGGAGACCTTCCTGAAAAACAGCTGAAATTAGCTAAAAGTGTGCTGAAATGTAGCTGAAATGGAAGAACAAGCCAAGTTAGCAGAAAAAAGCAGAAAGAACAGCAGAAAAATTAGGAAATTAGCTAAACAAGCTAAAATTAGCAAAAAAAATTGCTGTAAAGGCAGAAAGAAGTGGAAGTAGAGAGAGCTGAAATAGCTAAACATGTGGAATAGGCTAAAAAGGCTACATTTAGCACAAAAAAACACTAAGAAGTAGCTGATACTGTATAGCAAAAAAACAACAACAACAAAAACGCTAAAACTAGCAGAAAAAAGCAGAGATTAGCCTAAAGAAGTTATTTAGGCTGAAAGTAGCAGAAATTACCACAAAAAATGTGTATTTATCTGAAAACAACTGAAATTAGCTAAAAATGCTTAAAATGTATAATAAAAAAGGTAGCTGAAAAGGTGGAATAAGCTTAAATTAACAGAAGAAAGCAGAAAGAACACATATTTGCTAAATTGGGTTTAAACATGCAGAAATTAGCACAAAAATTAGGAAACTAGCTAAAAAAAAGTTGTAATTAGCCAAAAAAAACTGAAACGGCAGAAAGATTAAAGTAGCAGGAGGAAGTGGAGGGAGCTGAAACTAGTTTTTTTTTTAATGTGGAATTACCTGGAAATGTTACATTTAGAACAAAAATTACTACAAAGTAGCTGAAATATCAGAAAAAGTTGAAACTAGCAGAAAAAAGCTGAAAGGAGCATAACAAGCTGAAATTAGCAAAAATATGTTAATTCATGAAAGCAGCAGAAATTCCCACAATTTTTTTTGAATTTATCTGAAAACAGCCCAAATTAGTTTATTTTATTTTATTTTATTTTAAGGGTAGCTGAAAAGGTAGAACAAGCTTAAATTAGCAGAAGAAAGCAGAAAGAACATGTGTGCCCAATTAGGCTGAGAGAAGCAGAAATGAGCACAAAAAGTGGAAATTATCTTTAAAAAGCTGAAATTAGCACAAAAACAGCTGAACAGTAGCTAAAAAGGAAGAAAGAAGCTGAGATAAGAAGCAAGCGGAGAGAGCACATTTTTGCTTAATTAGACTGAAAAAGTTTAAATGAGTGCAAACAATGTGGAATTAGCTGAAAAAGCTTAAATTAGCACTAAAAACAGCTGTATAGTAGCTGAAATGGTAGAAAAATATGAAACGCAGAAATATGCTGAAAGGAGCATGACAAGCTGAAATAAGTTAGAAGAAGCACAACAATGGGGTAGTTAGCAGAAAGAATCTGAACGAAGCACAAAACAGCTGAAATTAGCTTAAAATGTTTTTATTTGCACAAGGAAGCTGAAAGAAGATGAATCAAAACAAAATGTGAAAGAAGCAGTATAGGTTGTAAACATCTCAAGATTTGAAAGATGTAAAATGGCTCAATTCATTTTCTATGAGAAAAAAATATTTCAACAAGCTAAAGTTGCACCAATACCAAAAGTCATGTGAAAGCTTCATAAACATTCACACAACAGGAAGAGTGTAGGTGAATCCAAATATCTGAAATCTAACATTTGATTAGCAGATATTTACACCATGAAACACGTCTGTTATCACCAGGTTGAGTTTCTCATGTGAAAATAATGTCTCACACACACAACAACACACACAAACACGTTATCCCTCTATAGAAGAAGAAAAGGCGAAGCGGCTTCCTTCAGTCGGGGCTGACTCGCCCTGCAGCGCAGCGTGACCTTTGCCCCTCAAAGGTGAAGCTCTGTGTTCTCACTGCTTTGAGAAAAATGCCTCCAGAAGTAACATTTTCCCTCCTCACATCTCATCTTTCCATTGGCTAATGTGATTTTTGTGTGTGTGTGTGTTTGCCCCCTTTCTTTCCATCCGAGTGAAAGCCCACCCCCTGCGACCCCCTCCAGAACTCCAACACCCCCCTTCCACTCCCGTCGAGCTCCCTGACAGGCCCTGATGCTGCTGTAACGTTTCTATCACCGCGCACCTCGGAGCGCTGCAGGACGGAGCGTGTACTCTAGCTCCGTCAGGGACGAGAGGGGTAAGGTTGGGGGAGGGGGGGACACTAAACTCACCACACAATGTTGCAGGTATTTGTCAGGAACTGCAGGGTCAACACTTTAAGGGTCAAGTTCAATCTCTTGTTGAAATGTGAATATCTGACCTCGACCGGGGAGGGTTTATGTTTCTTCAGCCCCTTTTTTACTGACAAGCTTACGACATTAAACAACACGAGTTCCTGTTTTCATCCATTGTCTCGTTAAACAAACAATTTACTGTAATCTCATCAGTACCACTTTACAATAAGACTTCCCTTGTAGACAGCTAATAAATAGTTTATAGATACATTATTACTCTGTCACTATACTATACTACAGGTAGTCCCCGATTTACGAGCGCTCTGATCTACGAGGTTCCAGACTTACGAGCTGGCGAATTTTTGGAAAAAACGCAAAAAATACTGAGTTTTCATGTGTTTTTTCACCACAGTTAGTTAGATAAACATATGGACACACGTTTCCGATCATTTTTATGCACTCATAAGCAGTTTTTTGATGAAAATAGAGTGTTTGTAGTCGCGCTAGCGAAACCGTTCCAATTTACGAGCGAAATTTCGGACTTACGAGAGACATGGCAACCGTTCCAAATTACGAGATTTCCGGTTTACGAGCGCCTCGTTGTAACGGATCTCGCTCGTAAATCGGGGACTACCTGTA